>MCJB01052608.1:0-54150 GCA_002018475.1 Nicotiana obtusifolia | reverse complement strand
CTGGACGGCTTAATGAGCCAATTCAAGGGTCTTTATTTTCACATCTGGCTCGAAATTGCTTTTTAGTGGTTTTTCCCTTTTTCTTGGATTTTTGTTTGGTTTTGTTGAGGCCGAACCTTTCTCCATGTCGCTGGTGGTGTTCATCATATTCTCCATTTGGATCGTCCAAACAGTCTTGACAGTCGCAATCAAGATCCCAAGGGCAGTGTCCCGTAAAGGGGCATTTGAACCACCAAGTATTATTTCCATTTTTGTCAAAACTTTGACACTAGTCGTGTTCTTCCATGATGCTTTGTATATTCCGAAAGAGCTCTCTATCAGGTTCAGGGTATGTATCTGTTGTATCTTTGGGTTGAATCATTTGGCTAGAAAAGATGGTTTTATTGGGTTTTTTGAGATGGGAATGGTCAAAGCTTATGCAAACGGTTTTGTCATTTCTTTTGGTAAAAGTTGGTTCACCAGATTGTAGGTGTTCCTCCGGTTCTCTTAACTTTTCATAAATTGACAAGTTTATCTCTTGAAATTTGTCTGGGCATTTGGGTGCACATGGTGTTTCCTTTGGTAGCATCAATATTTAAGAGTAAAGCATTTTCTCCTCCGGAAGGCAAAGATCCATGGCATGATTTTGGACTCGCCACGCCATTTGGTGATGAAGAGTGGCTTGGATGGACAATTGCTGATATTAAGGGAATCCGTCCATCATTCAGCATGCACAAATTTTTTTATGAAAGATGGACACCGCCCTAGTGTTGAGCAACAAAGGAGGTTGAATCCCATTATCAAGGAGGTCGTGAAGAAGGAATTAATTAAGTGGCTTGATGCAGGTATCATCTTCCCTATATGTGATAGTAACTAGATAAGCCTAATGCAACGTGTGCCTAAAAAAGGCGGGATGAGTGTGGTAGAAAATGAGAAGAATGAGCTAATTCCTACTCGCACCGTGACGGGGCGTAGGGTCTGCATTGATTTTAAATCAACAAAGAAACCCATAAGGACCACTTCCCACATCCATTCATTGACTAGATGTTGGACAGGTTGGCTGGGCATGAGCACTATTGCTTCCTTGATGGTTGTTCGGGATACAACCGGATTGTCATTGCCCCAGAGGATCAGGAGAAAACGACCTTCACTTTCCCTTATGGTACTTTTTCTTTTAAGCAAATGTCATTCGGTCTTTTCAATGCACCAACCACTTTTCAGAGCCGCATGATGGCCATTATCACCAATATGGTGGAAAAATTTGTTGAAGTCTTCATGGATGACTTTTTAGTCTTTAGGTCTTCTTATGATGATTCTTTGAAGAATTTTGCCAAAGTGTTGGCACGATGTGAAAAAATAAATTTGGTGCTGAATGGTGCAAGAAGGCGTCATTTTGGGTCACAAAGTCTCGAAGAGCAGCATTGAAGTCGATAAGGCAAAGGTGGGGGCAGTTGCAAAACTACCTCCACCTATCTCTGTGACGGGTGTCAGGAGTTTCTTTGGACACACAGGTTTTTATAGATGCTTCAGTAAAGATTTTTATAAAATTATTACTCCATTATGCAGGTTGCTCGAAAAGGATATGACATTCAATTTTGATGAAGCCTGTCTAAAGGCGTTTGAGGAGCTTAAGGAGAAGTTGGCGGCTGCACCCATTATTGTGGCGCCTGAGAAGGAGCTTTTGGCGGTGGTATGGGTCTTTGAGAAATTTCGGGCTTACTTGGTGGGAACAGAAGTCATAGTCCATATCGATCATGCGGCAATCAGGTATTTATTTTCGAGAAAAGAATCCAATGCTAGATTGATGCACTGGGTTTTATTGTTGTAGGAATTTGATGTGGAACTACGAGATCGGAAGGGCACAGAATACCAAGTGGCCGACTACCTGTCGCGGCCGAAAAATCATCAGCACCTAGAGGAAGGTGGAAAAATTAATGAGATTCCCTGATGAGCAACTTTTTGCCATCACACATGACCCTGCCCCATGGTATGCAGATTATGTGAACTATCTTGTGAGTGGAGTTCTCCCTCCTGAAATCCAATCTTAGGCCTGGAAAAGGTTTTTGCATGATTTGAATTTTTACTATTGGGATGGTCCATTCTTGTACCGGCAGTGTGCTGGCCTTATGGGGGCCATCATGGAGGCGATAGGACAACAACAAAGGTGTTGCAGTCGAGGTTCTATTGGCCTACATTGTTCAAGGATACCCATATATTTGTTAAGAAGTGTGACCAATGTCAAGGAATGGGAACAATAACAAGAAGGCATGAGATGCCTTTGAACAATATCTTGGAGGTAGAGATTTTTGATGTGTAGGGCGTAGATTTCATTGGACTATTCCTATTGTTTAGAGGAAACAATTACTTTTGCTAACGATGGACTATGTGTCCACATGGGTGGAGGCTGTTGCATTTCCGACCAATTATACCAAGGTGGTGGACACTTTTGTGAAGAAGAACATATTCTTGAGGTTTGGGACTCCACGTTTTTTGATTAGTGATGAAGGGACACATTTTTGCAATCAGTTGTTGAATAACCTTCTAGCCAAGTATGGGGTCCGCCATATAGTCGCTACTGCATATCACCCACAAATAAGTGGACGAGCTGAAGTGTCCAACAGAGAAATAAAGCAAATACTAGAGAAAACAGTGAATGTGAACAGGAAGGATTAGGCTGCAAAGTTAGATGATGCATTGTAGGCGTATAGAACTGCATACCAAACGCCAACTGAGGAATCTCTATACAAGCTGGTGTATGAGAAAGCATGTTACTTGCTGATTGAACTTGAACATAAGGCGTATTGGGCAGTCAAGAAGTTGAATATGGACTTGGAAGCTGCAGGCAAGAAGAGGCTCTTGCAGTTGAATGAGATAGATGAGTTCAGGCTACACTCCTATGAAAATGCTAAGAAGTATAAGGAGAAAACCAAAAGATGGCATGACAGGCATATCAAGCCCCGCCATATTGAACCAGGCCAAAAGGTACTTTTGTTCAATACCAGGCTCAAGCTATTTTCTGGGAAGTCAAAATAGAGGTGGTCAGGTTCATTTGAGGTGGTGAAAGTCACCCCATGTGGGTCAAGTACTATTGGGAAGGTTTCATTGATTGTCAGAAGTCCAAACTAATACTCGCTGATGAGTAAGCGAGGCCCTGTGACGTGCCGCGACATTAAATCAGATGCTTGTTGGGAGGCAACACAATTTTTATTGATTTAGTAGATTAGTTTTTCACTAGAGTAGAGCAGTGTTCTTATGTTCTTTTTAGTTGTAGAATTCGTAGGTAAGAGTAGTGCGGATTGTGTAAATGATGTATAAAATGCTCGGGCGAAACGGAGAATTTCTTCAAAAAATAAAATATGGCGTCCAGGCCATGGCGCCTGACTGCCTAGTGCATAAAAAATAGGCAATATTGGTCACCCCAACGCACAGGTAGCGCATAGCGCTAACCTGGCACTAGGTAAGTTCGTTTTAATTTTTTTATTTTTTCTTTTATTTAATTAATTCGTTTAAAATTTTTAATTCACCCAATCGGCCCTTTGACCTCGAGCCGAATACCCATTTTATATCACCTAAATACACATTAGCACTACCCATTTCCCTTTCCCATTCAAAGTAAAACACACAAATAAAGCCCTAACCGTCCCTCCCTCCTCTCTCATCCGCTAATCTTCTCTCTCTCTCTTTCCCTGTTTGTTTTTACTTCTTCCTCCCCCAAGTCCTTAGTTTTCTCTCTTGCTCTTATCTCCCTAGGTATGTTTCTTCCTCTCTAATTTTCTTCTCTGTTTTATTAGTTTTTAATCAAGGCCCCCCTCCCAAACGACCCCCACCCCCACTTTCTCCCCCAATTCTTTGTTCGCACTTGAGTATGTGATGGGTGGTGGGATGCGTGAATAATCAAGCATTGGTTGTTAATGTGATATATGGAGTGGTAAACTACAATTCCTTCTTCTTCGGTCAAATTTTGGAGGGTAGCCATGTTACACCATTGTTGAATTGCGTTGCACATACTTGATACCCATCACATGCTCAATAAAATGCTTGAATGAATAATTTGTGCACCGGTGAACTCTGAGTAGCCGAGTGTTGTTGTATGCTAGTTTGGGCTAAGTGTGGGGTGTTTGGGGGTAATTTAACATAGGTCGAAGCTTTTTTTTAATGGTTACCAAGCCATAACCACCCTACCCACAACCTTTTGCTTGTATCATGTATGTTATATTCTCTTGTTAGAATTTGTTAGTGTATCGTGTTAGTTGTAGTAATTGGGGTTGTGTTTTCTTGCTTGAAATACTACTAAGTCTCATTGCCATAGTCGACTATGGTGTGATTTTGGAATATAATTGTGTGGCATGGGGAAGTCTTGAGTATCAATTGCCTTTGTGTTGCAACACTTGTGTGTATGTTAGACAACTATTGTGAGTATATTGCATAGAGCCTTCTGCTCTAAGTTAGGGGTCATCTTTGTGCAAGTTCTTTAGCGGTTGACTGTCCCAATTCAAGGATATTTGCCAAGTTTGTAAGGTGCCCGGGCTACAACGCCATTCGTCACACTCTTAGTGTAGATTCTAATGCCAAATGGACAAGTGCCAAGGGTAATACACACAATGAGCTTCTCCGAGTTGATTTCAACAAGTTTGCCAAGGTATGACAAAATTTTGTGCAAGCTAGACTAATGCGTGTGGAGCATAACACTGGATGCACCCGTGCTCGGGTGTGCTTGATTTATTTCCTGAGGACTGGGAGGCCAGTCAATGTAGGTGAGATCATTTGGGGGAGATGGCTCGCACGTGGTTCGGGCGAAAGATCAAGAGGTATTTCTATGGTAATTTGTTGACTCAGTATATGTTATCCCATGAGGTGCCTGAGTACCCTGGGTATAATGACGTGATTGAAGCTCCGAAAGGGTTTATGGACATTACAGCATTGCTAGATACCACTACTAAGCTAAGTCCAGCAACTCAGAATGAGCGTGAGGAAAATTTTAATAGGTATATCTTCAGTTAGCTGAATTTGATGATGAGCCGGATTGGGGTGACACACTAAGTTGTCTGGGGATTGAAGGAAATGTTGGGGATTGCGCCTGGCAGTCGCATTCACCAATCTGAAGGTGATAACACCAACAAAGGATCAGATGATGAGGGTGATGTAGATGATAGGTCACGGGGCCAATGGCTTTGGTACCCCTTTGTGCAGATGATGATGAGCCCGGAGCTCCGGCTAGTAGGCGTTCTGATGATGATAGTTTAGAGTATGACTCGGATGGGTCACATTAGCATGAAGGTTTTCTCTCCACTGTACCTTTGCTTTGATTGCATTGAGGACTATGCATGACATAAGTATGGGTAGGGAATTACTTCCTCTGTAGTGTGATTGTATAAAGTCGTTTTTTTCTTAACCTCGTAGATAGTAGTAGTTTAGCATAGAATAGTAGGCAATTTAAAAAAAAATAAAAAACTGAAATATTGAAAATAAAACTTTTTTTAGAAAAAACTCGGATTTTTCCTGATGATGGATCTCTTGGACAACTTTTTTGAGGGATTAAGGTTCGATTGAAAACACCAAACTATTTTCTTTTTTTTATTAGGATAGTTAGGTAGTAATTCCCTTAAATTTTCTTTGGGCGCCGATTCTTTTCCAATGGTGTAGCTTGAACCGGGTATTTTGGTTTATCTTTTTAGGAGTCGGATAGGAAGAAAATTGAGTTTCTCTAGCTACCCCTGGACATCTTTGGTGCTGGCACATTAGGCGATGGAATGCGCGCTGTCTTCCTATTTTGTTTGATTTGAAATGTGATGCCTAAGTGATATGAATAGCCTACTATGTGATTCCTTTTCTCAGTTGCTTGACTTGTATGTCATCTAGAGCGTCATTTCTTAAAATTCTCAATTGTATGTGCTTTCTTGACTTGAGAGTTGAACATAACCGTCTTGATTGAGTGATGGTAGGCCACAATCTCGTGTTTTAGTCGCTTATTCAACTCTAATTCACTGCACCTTATTTATATTTGAGCTTTAATTGGTAGTGTTTTGTATTTATTGTGTGTTTTATGCCTTGTAGCAGTAATTTCGAGTTATGTAGATATTGTTGATCTAATTCTAGTTATTTAGAGCTTTGAAGTCTGAGTAAAAGCCCAGGGGATTAAGCCGGGATCGTGCTCGGGGGTCGAGGACCACGTCTGGACATCAAAAATCAAGTTTGGAGTCGTACTCTGAGAAATTTTCACTATTGTGCCGCGTGGTGCACCGCAGCAATGTACTTTTACCGCCAGATGAATTGTTGAGCTCTCTAGATATTCCCACTAATGCCCCGGATGGCGCGTCGCCCCATGCGGCGCGCCTCTGCAAGTTTTACAGAGTGAAAATTCTATGTCGGCTAGGAAAGGGTAATTTGATCTGGGCTTGACTGTACTTGATATAAATACATGGAACACACTGGACATATTTTGGACCTAAGGAGGCTAAGGAGGAGTTAGAAGAACACAAGAACAAGGATTTCATCATTCCTTCCTCACTCAAGACTCGAGTTTGGAATGAATTTATGTTTTTCTATAATTCAATTTTATTTGTGATGAATTGCTCCATATTTATAGAGTAATTCCATTCAGGGTTTGATGGATTTATGTATTGATGATTGTTTGTGGATTATTACTCTAGTTTTATGTATTGAATTGTTTTTGGATGAATTAATTGTTGCATCTATAGTCACTTGTTCATGAAATCGAGAGAGGCATAACTTGTGGTATCTTTGTATTATATTGTTGGTTGGGTTCATAGATTCTTCTAAGTAATCGAAAGAGGGTAGTTGAGTCTTTGATTAAACCTAGTTAGGAGAATTATCGAAAGAGGTTTTCCTAAAGACCAATCTGTTACGCATTCTTGCATATCATCACGTGCTTAAATTGGTTCATCTTGCGAGGTTAATACTTAATCGAGAGAGGAGTTTTTGTTTAACGTTTAAACTAATATAGAGTGAACTCGAGAGACTCACTTGAACATTAGAAGTGAATTATCTAGAGTTAGATCCCGAGCTATTATCTAGCACCTATCTTATCAAAACCCTATCTTCTCCCATTGATAACCTTCTCTGCTTATTCCTTGTTCGATTGTCATTAGTCAATAGCTTTAGATTCTTAGTTAAGTTTAGTTAGACATCTTATAGATGTCAACTGTTGGATCTCATGGATAGAAATCAAGCTAGAAACTACTAGAATACTATTTAAATTCAATCCCTGTGATACGATATTATACTATACTATATTTGATTAGCAAGCAGAATTTGAGTGTGTTTTGCGCTCGTCAAATTTTGGCGCTGTTGTCGTTGATTGGTAATCAATAGTGTTTGAAATAGTTTGTAGTGCTAATTTAGAAATCTTTTTCTTTTTATTTCTATTTTCTCGTTTTACGTTTGGTGTTCGTTGGTTGTACATAGGTTACAGGTTTAGATTGGTGCATGACTCGAGCTGCTGCGAAAGAAGTGCTACCATACGAGCCAGAGATAGAAAAACGACTGCGACAACTGAGGAAGGAAAGAGATCTCATCGAGACATCAGAAAAGATAAGGCAATCCTCAACCAAAGAAACTATGGCTGGAAACAGTGATGATAATGTAGATTTGGCTGCAAGAGAGGCAACCCAACAATGAGAAAAAGCTGCACGGGATGCTGAGGAAGTAGCTATTAGAGAAGCATAGAATATTTATGATGAAGAGAGGGGTCAGAGAATTGCTCAAAATCAACCCTTGGCTGCAGACCAGTTCAAAAATATAGCCCCCATGCTTAGGAGATCACTGGGCGATTATGATAGACCGGTCTACAATCAAGGTTTATCAAGTGTTAGACCACCTCCAATTGTAGCTAACAATTTCGAGTTGAAGCAAGGGTTGCTTCAAACCATTCAGAATTGTTGTGTCTTTAGAAGAAAGATGAACGAAGATCCAAACACATATCTAATGGACTTCGAGAAGATTATAAACACCTTTCAATACAATAGGGTATCACAAGATGTAGTGTACTTAAGGCATTTCCCCATTCACTTAAAGATGATGCAAACCAGTGGTTTCAAAGTTTGCCATGGGATCGATTAGAACATGGGAGGAGATAACCAGAAAATTCCTTGACAAATATTTATCTTCAGCTAAGACGGGCAAGTTCAGAAGAGAAATCCATAACATCTGCCAGAAAGAGACTGAAACTATTTTTGAAGCATGGGAGAGGTTTAAGGAGATAGTTAGAAAGTGTCAACATAGTGGAATTGAACTCTTGATGCAACTCCAAGACTTTTTGGATGGATTAACACCGGCCTCACGTAGAACATTGAGCAACGCGACCGGAGGCTCTTTGATGAAGAGGACTCCAGAGGAGATAGTTACAATTCTTGATGAATTATCTGAAGATGCTAATCAGTAGACCTCGGAGAGTGCTGAAAGTAGAAGATCAACTGGTGTTCACCAAGTTGATGCTAATACATCTGTGCAGGCACAACTTGATGTTATGGCTAAAGAAATACGAAAGCCTCAACAACATAATTAGCTTGGTTTAGCTCCTGGTTTTATGAATCAGTCGAGGTAGCAGTTTTAGCCTCAACAGCCTAATTAGCATGGTCTAGAAGATCTCATGAAGGCCATCATTGTGAAAGCTGATGAAAGATTTGAGTACAAGGGGAAACAATTCGAAATTTAGAGAAACAAGTAGGACAGATTGCAACGATATTATCTTAGAGGGTTCCAGGCACTCTCCCTGCTGATACTAAAAGAAATCCCAATGAAACAGTAAATGGTGTAACCTCGAGGAGTGGGCAAGTGTTGAAGGATCCCACCCCCATCCAAAAAGATCTAATACTTGAAAAAGAAAGTGGGGAGCAGCTGAAAAGTGATGATGACAAGACGAAGAAAGGCCCAATGAAATCTGAAAGAAAGAAGAAGGAAGAAAAATCGAGAAGGAAGGAACATGAGGAGAGCAAACATGTGCCTGCACTACCTTTCCCTCAAACGCTATATAGAGAAAAGCTGGACAAGCAGTTTGAGAGATTTCTGGATGTGCTGAAACGGGTTCATGTAAACTTACCATTCATAGAAGTGCTCTCACAAATGCCTTCTTATGCTAAATTCTTGAAAGAGATCCTTACGAAAAAGAGGAGAATAGAGGATATCTCAGTGGTCAAGCTCATAGAGCATTGCAGTGCAATATTGCAAAATAAACTCCCACAAAAGTGTGGAGATCCACGGAGTTTTACTATACCTTGCTCTTTAGGAACTATTAATTTTGATAAGTCTTTATGTGATTCTGGTGCCTCAATTAACTTAATGCCTCTATCTATTTACAGGAAACTGGAGTAAGAGATTGGAGAGATAAGATCTGCACCAATATCGTTGCAGCTCGCTGACCAATCAACTTTAATACCTGAGGGGATAGTGGAATATGTGTTAGTTCGGGTGGATAAGTTGGTATTTCCTGTGGATTTTATAGTGGTGAGTATGGAGGAAAACAAGGAGGTCCCCCTCATCCTAGGAAGACCATTATTAGCGACGGGTAAAGCGATATTAGATATACATGAGAGAAAACTCATGCTTAGTGTGGGTGAGGAGACTGTGACTTTCAAGATGGATGTAGAAAGGGGGTGCAAAAAGAAAAACCAGTTGCAATTGTTGAGTGGAAAGTGATGGGCTCGAAAGAGAAGGCTGCAGTGAGCAAAAAAAGTGTGGGGTGTACCCCAAAAAGGCTGAGAACAAGCTGTCTGCATGGATATGTGCATTAGTTCGGGTGCGAGGAATGGAGCCCGACTTCGATTCGAAGCCCGACTGGATATTCAATGAAGTTTCCTTTGCCTCATGCTTTTAAATTGTGTGTCACGGGGACATGCCACAACTTAAAGTGTAGAGTGGGGGGATATTTGTATGTATGTATATTAGTTTTCTTTTTGTTAGTTGTAGATAGTAGAGATAGGAAAAACAAATTTCTATAATGAATTAGAAAAATTTTAAATTTTTTGATTTTTCCCGACGATAGATATTATCGAATGAAAAAGGACAAAAAGATTTTTGTTTTTAGGTAGTGTAATAATTCCCCTTGATTTTGTGCCGCAATTCTTTTCCAAGGGTTTTGTTTGAATCAGGTGTAGTTAGTTTTTATTTTTTTAGGAGTAAAAAACCTTGTGCTTTGATTTAAATTGGAGGCAATATCTCATAACTTTATTATTCCTTGAGAATAGTGAGTATTTTAGTTGTGATGCTTAGGCTCAATTTTTGACTCTTGACTCTTGTATAAGTACCTTAAATTGTATGATCTTATCTTTGCTTAACTGCTTTGACTAGAGTGTCTTGGTAGTCCGATCCCGAGTGAGTTATGTGCCATGTGCGTGTGAGGTTTTGTATTATTTTGTGCATTGCATTTGATGTCTAGAACTTGCCCCGTATGTTTGCAAAGGAACTAGTAGTTTTATTCACTCTTGTAAGTGATATAGGCATTTCTTTGTTGAGCCAGATATATGCCTTTACCCACCTAATTATTATGTCTCGTAGTTAGCCTTTTGAGCCTGTAATCCTATTTCTTTGGCAACCACGTTACAAGCCCTACCCATTTGTTTGAACTGACCATCAATTTGAACCTTATATCTCTCGTGAGCACTTGAATTTGTTATGAACTTTGTAAAAGTTGAAGTGTGGGGTGGTTGGTTTGGGCTTTTGAGTGGAACTGTTGAACTAAGGAGAAAGGTGCATTGTTTTGGAAAAGTAAGAGCCACTTGAATTGAAAAAGAAAGGAAAAAAATAAGTGTATGATTGTAAAAAAAATATTCTTTGATAGTGGTGACTCTTGATGTATTTGTGCTTAAAGAAGTAGGGAGTTAATGTATATTGATATGGAGGTGGAGTTTTGGTTTGACATAAGTGTTGGGTTTTGAATGGTTAATTGTATGTATTAAAGTGCTTAGGGAGGTGTAGTCCCTCTTATATCTAAATGTATCCTACCCATCCTGCAGCCTACATTACAATAAATTAAAGTCCTACTTGATCCTTGATTGAATGAGCTCAATTAGTAGAGTAGTACACTATGGACAAGCCTATGGTACATCATTTGTGGCACATGAATGTTGTTTCTGAGAATGAGCGAATTCTTTCTATTTTGAGTTCCTAATCGTTCTAAATTTTTTTGTGTAGAACTATTCTCTATTGATTGTGTGAGGGCATTCGATTCACGAAGGAAAGGTAATGTCGTTGGCCTCTGTGTTAGAGTAAGTGAGCGGGTTGTGAAAAATGTGTGGTGCTTTTGAATCAAATCTTGAGGCGAGGATGTTACGGTATTGTGCTTAATCTGTTTTAAATATTCTTGGTATGATGAGTTATGGGAGTTGTTGAAAAAGGTCGTGTCTATATGAAGTGTAGTTTGATTGCTCGAGGACAAGCAAAGGTTTAAGTGCGGGATGTTAATGGTAGGCTATAATCTCGTATTTTAGTCGCTTGTTGCACTCTAATTTACTGCACTTTATTTTGTGTTTGAGCTTTAATTGGTAGTGTTTTGTACTTTATTGTGTGTTTTATGCCTTGTAGGAGTGATTTCGAGTTATGTAGATGTTGTAGAGCTAATTCGAGCTATTTGGAGCTTTGAAGAGTAAAATCCCAAGGGATTAAGCTAGGATCGTGTTCGGGGGTCGAGGACCACGTGTGGACATCAAATATCAAGTTTGGAGCCGTATTCTGAGAAATTTGCACTACTGTGGCGCGTGGTGCACCGCAACAGTGTATTTTTGCTGTTTGATGAATTGTTGAGCTCTCTAGATTTTCCTAGTAATGCCCCGCATGGCGTGTCGCCCCATGCAGCGCCTGTGCAATTTTTATATAGTGAAAATCCTATTTCGGCTAAGAAAGGGTGATTTCATCTGGACCTGACCCTACTTGGTATAAATACATGAAAAAAATATTATTTTCTGGACACTGGACATATTTTAGATCTAAGGAGGCTAAGGAGGAGTAGGAAGAACACCAGCCCAAGGATTTCATCATTCCTTCCTCACTCAAGACCCGAGTTTCGATTGAATTTATGTTTCCTATTCCTTAATTTTAATTGTGATGAATTTCTCCATATCTAGGGAGTAGTTCCATTTAGGGTTTGATAAATTTGTGTATTGATGATTGTTTGTGGATTATAACTCTAGTTTTATGTATTGAATTATTTTTGGATGAATTAACTGTTGCATCTATAGTCACTTGTTCATGAAATCAAGAGAGCATAACTTGTGATATCTTTGCATTATATTGTTGGTTGAGTTCATAGATTCTTCTAAGCAATTGAAAGAGGGTAGTTGAGTCTTTGATTAAACCTAGTTAGGAGAATTATCGAAAGAGGTTTTCTTAAAGACCAATCTGTTACGCATTCTTGCATATCATCACGTGCTTAAATTGGTTCATTTTGCGAGGTTAATACTTAATCGAGAGAGGAGTTTTTGTTTAACGTTTAAACTAATATAGAGTGAACTCAAGAGACTCACTTGAACATTAGAAGTGAATTATCTAGAGTTAGATCCCGAGCTATTATCTAGCACCTATCTTATCAAAATCCTATCTTCTCCCATTGATAACCTTCTCTGCTTATTCCTTGTTCGATTGTCATTAGTCAATAGCTTTAGATTCTTAGTTAATTTTAGTTAGACATCTTATAAATATCAATAGTTGGATCTCATGGATATAAATCAAGCTAGAAACTACGAGAATACTGTTTAAATTCAATCCTTGTGGATACGATATTATACTATACTATATTTGATTAGCGAGCAGAATTTGAGTGTGTGTTTTGCGCTCGTCATTGAGTCATATGCTATGTGTGTGTGAGAATTTGTAATATTTTGTGCTATACTGCGTAGTCTAGGACATGCCCTATATCACGACCCAATTCCCGCTATAGGTCGTAATGGCACCCAGCAACGCCGTTAGGCAAGCCAATGGTCAACTATCAACTTATTCATTTTATTACTTTTGAAATCATGAATTTTACTAAATAAAAAAATTAATGCGTTGAAAATCATGGATACATACGATGTTAGTAAGATATAGAATAAAAAGGTGACAATTTTAAGCAAAACCATTAATATATACTAGAAAATACCAGAACCGGGTGTCACAAGTGCATGAGCATCTACTAGGAAGTGTAATACCAATACAACATCTGTCTGGAATATAAAATAGACCAGATAACATATATGAATATGATGGAGACTCCGAGTGTTGTGGATCATATCATGGGATGCATCTCACCTTAAAATCCCAGGCCCAAACGAGCATCAGAAATATACATGCATAATAAGTGCAGAAGTGTTGCATGAGTACGTAAATAGATGCATGCCCAACAAGTATCTAGCCTAACCTCGTAGAAGTAGTAACGAGGGGTCGACATCGACACTTATTAGTGGTCCAATAGATCAATATATTAAATTATAAATGAACATGAAATACAACAGCAATAATGAGGTAAGAACAATAACTAATAAAATCCTCCAACATTATGACAATATAACTTTCTCAAATCTCATATACTATCTCAACAGGTAAGAAATATCAAGTGCTATCTCGAATAGATAAGGAATGTCATATAAATGTCAAGTCTCAACCAAAAGGGGGATCTCATGAATATTCGGAGTCCTAGCGATATTACGCAAGAGTTATGCGTAGGTCGTATGGCCCAATCTAATATATTGTACACTGTCAAGGGTCGACCGACACGAACCATGGCATCTCAAATTTACTACCGAGGCGTTCGGCCCGATCCACATGAATTAGGAGTCACGTGTTTGCAACACAAGAAAAGGAACATAAAGTAAGCATAATTATTACCAGCAATCAAATATCCCGCCAAACACCTCAAGGTAAAGAGGTTTGTCCTAACCTGATCTCTACTCAAATTACATTTACTAATTTTAGGTAATTAAACTAACAATTTGGGTTCAGGTAATACATATATCGCATGATAAAGTCCTAATTCTACCCGGACATAAGCATGAGTTTAGCTACGTACGGACTCTCGCCAGCTCATGCGTATGTGGCTCCCACAGTGAGTAACATATAAATTTTTTGCACCTACAAGGTAGTTTTCCCTTCACAAGGTTAGACATGAGACTTCCCTCGCTCCGAAATCCGATAATTGGCTTCAATGCCTCTCTAACTCCTCAATCAATGCCAAACGATCCGAAACTAGTCAAACAATGTGCAGACCAATCAAAATATACTTCAATACTCGTAATTCAACAATTTATAACAATTTCCAACAAAATATACTTCAATACTCGTAATTCAACAATTTATAACAATTTTCAACTCCGCTCGAAAAGTCAACAAAGTCAACCCTCGGGCCCACACGCCCGGATTCCAAAAATTTTCGAAGATAACTTTTACCCATAATGCCACGAACTCAAATATATGATTTATTCTCAATTCCATGTCCAATTTCTTAGTCAAAATCCAAAAATACTAATTCGAGCTTTTCTTCAAAACTTCCATAATTTCTACAAAATTTCATGTTTAAATCCATATATAACTCATGTTTTTAGCTCACAAGGTGTAAGAATCACATACCACATGATAGATGATGAAAATGGCACTTCAAAATCGCCTAAAGCTCAGCTCCCATGGAAGAATTGAGATAAAATGAGCCAAAACGCGTTTGCAATCTTATACACTGCCCAGACGTCCTTTGCGAATGCGGTAAGCCCCTCGCGTTCACGAAGCACAACCAGCTCCAGCTCCAAAACTCTTCTTCGCGAACGCGAGAAACTGCTCGCGAACATGATGCTCTACCATGTGACCCTTCGTGAATGCGACACCCTATCTGCGAACGCGAAGGTTAGAATTTCCCAGGCCCAGCTTCATTCGCGAACGCGATTCCTTTATCATGAACGCGTAGAACCACTTCCCAGACCTTTACGAATGCGATTCCTCTATTGTGAACACAATGATCAAAACAGTCCTCCAGCTCAAATCCTTCTTCGCGAACGCGATGAAATAAACAGTCCTCCAGTCAAATCCGGTCTTTGCAAACGTGAACTTCCCTTAGCGTTCGTGAAGAACAATACCAAAACCAGCAACCTGCAGTAGCAATTCATCCAAACTTGGTCCGAGACCATCCGGAAACACACCCAAGGCCCTTGGGATCCCGTCCAATCACACTAACAAGTCCCAATACCTTGTCCAAACTTATACAAGGCCCAAAACACCACGAATAACATCAAAACCACGAATCGATGATCGAAATCCTTCTTTTAACTTTCAAACATTCAAATATCGCCAAACGTGTCCAAATCACACTTAAACATTCCAGAATGATGCCAAATTTTACGTACAAGTCACAAATTACAATATGAACCTATTCCAAGGCTCGAAATCTGAAATGGACATCGATACAACCAAAGTCCACTTCATCTCAGACTTAAGAATTTCTAAAACCTTCAAAATGCCAACTTTTCACAATAAGCGCCGAAGCGCTTTTGGTCCACCCGAAACTCGACCCGAATAGACGTCCAAGTCCACAATCATCATACAAACCTATTTGGAACCTTCAAATCCCGATTTCGAGGTCGTTTGCTCAAAGTCAAACTTTGGTCAACTATTCAAACTTAAAGCTTTCGAATTGAGAATTATTGTTCCAAATCAACTCCATACTCTTCGAAAATCGAAACCAACCGCACGTGCAAGTCATAATACTCAAAGTAAAGCTACTCAAGGCCTTAAACCGCCGAACGACGCGCTACATCTCAAAACGACCGGTTGGGTTGTTACATCCTCCCCCACTTAAACATAAGTTCGTCCTCGAATGTGCGAAGAACCGCTCCTAAGTTGCACAAAATCACTGTTTAAGACCTCGTGCACCTACCTGTGTCACCACAACCCATATAAGCTCATTAGCTCAAGCCAGACTGAAGATTCTTCCCATTACCATAGCCCACAAGCCTTAGGACCAAATACCAACATCCGGGATTCTCTACCAGGTTTGATTCTAACGTATGAACACCGTATCAATCTCAACACATTGAACCAAAACACGATCATGCACCCATGCTGTAATCACACAATGCACCGCATAATCGTATGCCCATAATACATCATCCAACCACAATAGCTACAAATTCACGAACCCAATCCCCGTAATATACCTTATAACACATATAAGCCACGTTCTAACCTTCACAATACTACAAAAATGAAAGAGATGTGTAGAAACTCATGACCACCTGGCAAATCAATAACTCATGGGGTCTCTCCGCTTGACAAGAACCATTGCCTTATTTTGAAATAATTAGTGACATTTCCCCCCTAATATACATTATATAAACCCGATTGCACTGATTATAGGTCCAACAACCTCGTCACACCCAGTACAAGCTGCTCGGGCAAATAAGCTACCTCAAATGCTGTCTAAAATCTCATACGACACCATCAATGCCCAAATACGCTACAACTCAAATATGACCAATAAGGAAAAGACGAACTATGGTAAAGAGCTACCCAGCCCGCATAACATTCAAATCAACCAGAAAAATGTTATGAACCTATCTCAAAGGTAAGAAACAAAACACGCAAAATAAGTATAAGGAACTGCACCCAACATCTCACTATTTCAACGTACAACCCGACCTAAACATCGTACCTGTGGTGGCGTGCCATCAGATCTACAAATAAACAATAAATAAGGAATTACATATCGAGCCAAAATGCTCATACCCACGAAATACCCAAATATCGAGCACCGGCATACCAAGTGCATACACTGAATCCTAGGGAGATAGATAGCGCAATGCATTACAAAATGCCAAGCACGACTAAGATGCAATAAATGACCCGTGTGTCGAGAGCCATCTCGCTTATATAACACCACAAGCTACACCAGATCTCAACACACGTATGAATATTCAAGCCGTATCATAACCCACATAGCATAAAGAGTAACAACTAAAATAGACGAAGGCAGGAATATCATCTACCACGCCCGAAGACCCATCCATAAGGAGTGCTATGCCGAGTAAGTATATTTGATCTAGTATAGAATATACATTCATATTAGGTCTACCCACAGACCTCAAAGTTGATTCTGATCATCCCTAAATAGGTCTATAACCCCACAAGGATCCACTATGACCCTATCCATGATACATACGATCAACCGTCCAATCAGGAATAAACTTTCGAAAACCGCACCCAAAGAAATAGAGCGCAACTCAGACATAAACTCTCCCCTCAGCGACAATACTAGAATCTCCATACCTAATTTCAATCTCCACCACGTAAATGGCTGACACGTCACACTTATACGATCATCCCCCAGGAGATACTCCCACAACCTTTCACACCCGGTAGACAAATCTTCACATCCATGACTACTAAATATACTATTACTGTAATGCAAAAAAAGGATCCATAAATCAATACATAATTCCTCTTCCGAACACCATTCTCAAGCGACATAAATTATTTCCACCATACTATGAACACCTAAAGCCTCTCCCTAGCTCTTCCGAGCTCGTGACATTCCTATCATAACTTGATCGCAACCTTGATCCTCAAGTTCCCATTCCATACCGCTCACTGCACCTATCACGCTGTTATGCGAGAGTACAAGAAGTTCATCATAACTTCTGAACCACCATTATAATACCCACTTCATCGGCTAGAAGCCTTTCACTTAACTCATTTAAGAAGAAGAATTGTAATACACATACAACTCCCCATAACTGCAAAGGACACGGAACTCAAGTTGTGGCCGAAATCGTCATAACCCTTTTGGGCCCATCTGAAGCAAAAACATATATTCTAGAGTGGGGGAGTGCCAAAGTGAGAGGAGAAGCTCCTAATCTCATCACCCATCAATTCTTGCTCAAAGTTGAAAAAACTGTAAGAAGAATTCACTAGGTCTTCATCCTAGAGGTAAGTTTCTACTCCATAACCCTCAATTTCGTGATTCTAATTGGAAATAGGTAATAAGCCGAGCAATTCTTGGGTGTGGGAGTTGTTTATTTTTACATTCATGTACTATCATGGGTTAGGAGAAGAATGTTGAGCTAAATTGGGTCACTTTTGGGTAGTGGGATGGAGGAATCCACCATAGGAAGACCTTGAAATCATAATACCCACCTAGTGTTTGATAAAATGCTCAAATGAGATAGAACCATAAACTCTCTCCTAATTTGTGTTCAATTTTACTATATTTCTAAATAGATCGAAGAAGCTACGAATTCCAGAAGATTGTAGTAATTTTGAAAAGGCTCGAGGCAAGGTATGTTGGCTAAACGCTTCTCTTAGAATTGAACTCCAAAATGTCCTTGTAACTCTCGTGATGCCCTTTTTAAATTGAATTTTTGTCAATGAAGCCTTGTGTCAAAATAATCATGCGCTTAATATGTATTACAAAGATTCTTGTTATGTTGAGTCAATGTTTGAGAATGTAGTTTAAGTATGGGCTGTGTGTTACAATATTATGATTTAAAAGCATGAATTTTTATGAAAGGTATCATGTCAATTGTATAAGAAGTCACATGCGCCTAAGACCCTAATTTGCTCAAGTATGTGTTTAATGTCTTTATTTGACATGCCTTGTTGTTTGTTATCCATGATAATGATTTAAAATGGAATAGTGAGCTTGAATTATGAAGTACGACCAATGTGCCAATAATTATATTTCGTTATAGCCAATGGTGTCAATAAAATGAATGACCTGTATACGAATTGAGTGGTAAATGCTTTTAATAACAAATACTTTGGGAGTATCGATTAGCCACCGAGGAAGGGTAGGTCGGAACAACCTAACCCCGAAACCACACGTTCCGATGTAGGAGGAGTAAATCCCCGTGTTAATGTGATGAGACTGTTTTCCCTTATATGGGATGAGATTGGTGTGATGAGATGTTTTCCCCTTAAATGGGATGAAGTTATTGCTAGCTAGATGTGATGTAATTTCGACCCACACAGCATTGTGGTGAGACGGCTTAGCCGATCGCGCTGAGATCGGACGCCATGCGCGCACATGGTGGTATTGTGAGTGTATGTCTCGGGGTGAGACGGCTTAGCCGGTCGGGTTGAGATCGGACTCTATGCTAAAACATGATGGTGTATTGGTGCTAAAGATCTCCCAACATAAATTACCGAAATCTATTTAAAATTTATGTTTCCCCTAATGTGACACTTTGATACCATTTGAGTCTCTTATTGATATCATGTTTTATTCTCCATTTACTACTACTCGTTCTATTGAGAGGGCGTTTAGTTTTACATACTAGTACTATTCCATATGTACTAACATCCCTTTTGTCGGGGGCGCTGCATCTTTAATGGATGCAGGTGGTTCTATAGCAGGTGGCATTGATCAGTGATAGCAGCACACCCTCTCCTCAGCTGATTTGGTGATCCCCACTTCATTTCGGGGTCCTATATCTTCTATCCTTTATACATAGCAATTTGAGGTACAGCCAGGTCCTTTTTGCCGGCACTGTGATAGCACTCTTTTGTTCCTGTTAGAGGCTACATAGACGTATTGTGGGTTGTGTCTATTTTTGTGAAAGTTAAACTAAAAATATTGTAATTGTATCATCTGTCCCACTTTAACTATGATTCTACATGTACTGTTTTGAACATTTGTTAAGGATGTAACCAATGAAAATGAAATGTTGTTGTTCACGTGACTTCTTACTGACTAATTAAGGAAATGCACTCTTCTCTTTATTTTTGGTGAGTTGGGTAGATGGCATTGTGTTGAGCGCTGTTCGCGCTCCCCGAGGTCAGGGCGCGACACACTACTAGACTAACTCAGCTTCTTCCGATTTCTTCTTGACTTACCTTCGAAGTAATACCTTCATTCAATCACACAACAAAGCTTAGTCAACACTCATCTCGAGTGACCCAAATCATGAGACCACGTCGTCTCCATACCCATAAGCCATTTTTAATTACACCCTCCTCATACACTCTATAGTCTCTCCAAGTAATACACCTGCGCTGATTAGATCATCTACGAATTCGAAGCTGTTTCTTCCATTTCTCTAACACTGCACCGCAGACCCAATGATAACATAGAAATACTCCAAGTACCCTCCACACTTTGCTGCAAAACCCAATCCTCATCATCATAACAAGCCCTAAAATCCTTAAGCACCACACCTTAAATCTCGAATAGAACCATTATTGAGAGTCGCCCATTCTAATCCTGTTCCAATTATTTAACCCAACAAACAGTGCTCCGTTAGCACATGAGCACTTCAATGAAGCAACCGGATGAATCCTTTCCCTTGCACATCACATCCACCAGAATTATAAAATCTGAATCATTCTACATCCCTCATATATCATTAAGGTAACAAGTACCACACGTCCATCAAACCTCTAACACGAATTACCCATTATATTTTCTTCCCTAAGCCTTAACTGATGCACCAACATACCGATAATCAAAATTGCAAAGGCACATAACCACGTGATCCAATCATAGACGATAGAGTCCCCCACTTAGCTTTACACTACAATCACATAAATTACAAACCCACATTGCCTTCTCCTTCTAGCTACCATGATCTCACACCATTACTCCGCCAAATTCCTCGTGAGATCTTGTTGAACTAATTATCGCACATCCGAAATTAGCAGTCCCAAATGCATTCTCAAATTCATAATAGTCAAGCCATCTCCCCGAGCAATACGAGTCCGCATAGTAGTACACGCTCCCTATTGGATAGAAAGTAGAACTCTTCGTAGAAATATTATTTGAAATCATGCAACCCCTAACTTGCTCACATGAGATAGCCCACCTATGTAATTCCAAATCAACATCTTCCAATGACATTTTCCTGGTTACAACCTCCACGAAATCAGTAAATCCTTTTGAGCCCATAATTGTTCACCAGCTGTAAGAGTCTATTCGTTACCCATTAGCATCAACTGAAGGTCCAAAAATACGTTCAAAAACTCGAAGTCATGTTGCATCCCAAAATGATAATCAAGCTTTCACATCCCTCCACGATCCGAGCAAACCCTTCCCATCACATTCAGACTTCCTAAGTACCAAAACCACTGATCAAAACAATATACACAACTTAGTCATTTGTCCATCATGACCCAAATCGTTCTAAGCTTCCTCAAAGCATGTGGCTATCCTACCACAAAATCCAAATGATATGCTTCCTCCCATTCCGGTTAACCTATCTTCCTAAGAAAACTACTCGATCTCTGCTGCTCGTACTCGACCCGCTAAAAATTCAACCACTGCGAGACATAACCCTCCATGTCCTTCCTTATCCTTCGCTACTAAAATACTGCCTCAAATCATGATCCATCTCTGTAGCATCTGAACTAATGAATTGCCACCAACTGTAAGCTTCCATAAAGATCATCTTTCTCGAGCTATAAACACTAGAAACACCGACTCGACCAAGAAGCCTCCACTCGCCGCCACCTCTGACAACAACTTCCTAGGTACCATTTCACAGCACCTTGCCCCGAAGACACACCAATGAATACCATCATACTGACGAGCCTTTATGCGTTCAAACAAGGACGATAACACCACATCACAAACAAGAATTCCACCAAGTTTGAGAATATCAAATCTCGCTACTCTATCAACCAAAGTCTAAACATCCATAGTACAGTTGCCTCTCCTTCAGTGGAATTAAATGCCAGACCCCTAAACCATAATCCTCCTCTTGAGTCATTTACTGTCCCAACACATAAATAAGCACCCTCACATTTACACCAACACTGCGCGATAACAACGCATGAATATCACAACACGCTGTGCATAAACTCAAAATTATAGGCAACACTAACACTGGGCTGGAATGACAGAACACCCTCTCACAACGCGACGATAATAGTTTGTCCGTATACGCAGAGAGAAACATCCTGCACCATATATGTAGCACCACTGCAACTCCTCGATTCCCAATTGATAACAAGCGCTCAACATTGTATAAGAATGAGTAGGAAGGAAATAAAGACATAAGCTTTAATAAAATCAAATTGCACGATGAGGAATCAAGAAAGGAAAGTTCTCTTAACAGCCTAGTACCCTCTCAAAAATAAGTACAGATGTTTCTATATCGATCCGTAAGACTCTGCTTGACTTGCTCAGAACTCGTGAGACCTAAATGAACCTAGCGCTCTGATACCAAGCTGTCACGGCCCAATTCTCACTATAGGTCGTAATAGCGCCCAACGTCGCCGTTAGGCAAGCCAACAATGAACTATCAACTTACTTATTCATTTTATTACTTTTGAAATCATGAATTTTACTAAATAAATAAATTAATGCATTGAAAATCATGGATACATACAATGTTAGTAAGATACAGAATAAAAAGGTGACAATATTAAGCAAAACCATTAACAACTACTAGAAAATCTCAAAACTCGGTGTCACAAGTGCATGAGCATCTATTAGGAAGTGCAATACCAATACAACATCTGTCTGGAATATAAAATAGACAGGATAACATAAATGACTATGATGGAGACTCCATGTGCTACAGATCATATCATGGGATGTTGCTCACCGTAAAGTCCCCTCAATAGTTGCGCCCTTGCGCCCAAATGACCATCAGAAATATACCTGCACAATAAGTGCAAAACTGTAGCCTGAGTATTTAAATCAACGTGTACCCAGTAAGTATCTATCCTAACCACGGAGAAGTATTGAAGAGGGATCAACATCTACACTTACTAGTGGTCCAATAGACCAATATATTAAATTATAAATGAATATGAAACACAACAACAATAATGAGGTAAGAACTGTAAGTAACAAAATCCTCCAACATTATGACAATATAAATTTCTCAAATCTCATATACTATCTCAACAAGTAAGAAATATCAAGTGCTATCTCGAACAAATAAGGAATGTCATATAAATGTCAGGTCTCAACCAAAAGGCGGAT
The DNA here is from genome assembly GCA_002018475.1 of Nicotiana obtusifolia. NCBI lineage: Eukaryota > Viridiplantae > Streptophyta > Magnoliopsida > Solanales > Solanaceae > Nicotiana > Nicotiana obtusifolia. Next base: position 31,280 of record MCJB01052608.1, on the reverse strand, counting down.
CTCATGAATATTCGGACTCCTAGCGATATTACGCATGAGTTATGTCGAGGTCATATGACCCGATCCAATATATGTGTACACAACCGAGGCTCGACCAACACAAACCTTAGATGCATCTCAAATTTACTGTCGAGGCATTCGGCCCGATCCACAGGAAGAGACGAACCTTATCGAATTACGAGCCATGTGTTTGCAACACAAGAACAAGAACATAAAGTAAGTATAATTGTTACCAATAATCAAATATCCCGCCAAACACCTCAGGTAAAGAGGTTCTTCCTAACATGATCTCTACTCAAATTACATTTACAATTTTTAGGTAATTAATTTAACAAGCTGGGTCCAGGTAATACAAATATCGCATGATAAAGTCCTAAGTCAACCCGGACATAAGCATGAATTTAGCTACATACGGATTCTCGTCAATGCGTGCATACGTGGCTCCCACAACAAGTAGCACGTAATAATTTAGCACCTATGCGGTAGTTTCCCCCTCACAAGGTTAGAAATGTGACTTACCTCGCTCCGAAATCCGATAACCGGCCCCAATGTCTCTCTAAATCCTCAATCAATACCAACGTTCCGAAACTAGTCAAACAATGTGCAAACCAATCAAAATACACTCCAATACTCGTTATTCAAAAATTTATAACAATTCCCAACTCCGCTCGAAAAGTCAACAAAGTCAACCCTCGGGCCCACGTGCTCGAAGTCCAAACGTTTTCGAAGATAACTTCTACCTATGACGCCACGAACTCAAATATATAATTTATTCCTAATTTTATGTCCAGTTTCGTGGTCAAAATCAAAAAAATACAAATTCTATGTTTTCTTCAAAAATCCCACAATTCTACAAAAATTTCATGATTAAATCCATATATAGCTCATGTATTTAGCTCACAAGGTGGAGGAATCACTTACCACATGATAGATGATAAAGCTGAAACTTCAAAATCGCCCCAAGCTCGACTTCCATGGAAGAATTAAGATACAATTAGCCAAAACCTGATTTTGCAATCTTATACACTGCCTAGACGTCCTTTTTTCTCGAATGCAGTAAGCCCCTCACGTCCATGAAGCACAACCAGCTCTAGCTCCAAAATTCTTCTTCACGAAAGCGAGAAATTGTTCGCGAACGCAATGCTCTACCAGGTGGCCCTTCGTGAATGCGACACCCCGTCTTGCGAACGAGAAGGCTAGAATCTCCAAGGCCCAGCTTCCCTTCGCAAATGCAATTCCTTCATCGCGTACGCGTAGTACCACTTCCCAAACCTTCACGAACACAATTCCTCCATCGCGAACGCAATGAACAAAATAGTCCTCCAGCTCAAATCCTTCTTCGCAAATGCGAGTGTCCCTTTGCGTTCGCGAAGAACAACACCAGAACCAGCAACCATCAATAGCAATTCATCCAAACTTGGTCCGAAACCATCCTGAAACACACCCGAGGCCCCCGGGACCCCGTCCAATTACACCAACAAGTCCTAGTACCTTATCCAAACATTTCCAAAGGCTCGAAATTCCATTTATAACATCAAAATCATGAATCGAAGATTAAATCCTTCTTTTAACTTTGAAACATTCAAATTTTCCTGAACGCATCTGAATCACACATAAACATTCCGGAATGACGCCAAATTTTACGTACAAGTCACAAATTACAATATGGTTCTATTCCAAGCTTGGAATCCCAAAGGGTCATTGATAACGCCAAAGTCCATTCCATCTCAAACTTAAGAATTTCTAAAACCTTCAGAATGCGAACTTTCCACTTGAACATACACCCAAGTAAAACCATCATACGAACCTATTGGAACCTTCAAATCCCAATTTTGAGGTTGTTTACTCAAAGTCAAACCTTGGTCAATTCTTCCAACTTATAGCTTCCGAATTGAGAATTATTCTTTCAAATCAAATCCGAACTCCTTGAAAATTGAAACCAACTACACGTGCAAGTCATAACACTCAGGGCCTCAAACCGCTGAACGATGCGCTAGGGCTCAAAATGACTGGTCCGGTTATTACATCCTGAGTGTTAATCGAAGTGAAATCATTAAGTTGTGCTGGTCTAGAAGATGACATAGACAGTTCTTTTCTTGATCATTGATGTGCTTGTCACTTACAAAGAAAATGTTTTCCGTTGGTAGCCCCTTTGAGCATGTAGACCTTTTCCTTGACACCCACATTACAAGTTGTATCCCTATTTTTGTTCTTAACTTAAGCTTGTTAAACTTTTACCTCCGAAGGTACTTAGTCTCTAAAAGAAGTAAGGAGAGATATTAAGAAGTAGCTTTCGAGTGGAATCATGGAAGGGCCCACAAGGTGCACTAAATTTATAGAAAGGCTACTAGCAGATGAACCTTAGTGTAAGGAGTACGAGTAGAAAAGGAAAAAAAAAGAGAAAAAGAAAAGAAAAAATGCAACCAAATAAATACAAATATTGTTGATATTCAAAACGAAAAAAAACACACCTCCTAATCTTCCTAATTCGTGCTAGTGGGATGTAGAAGTGTCACGACCAAAATCCAACTAGTGGTGATGGCACCTTACCCAACCTGCTAAGTACGCCAATTAACAGCTATCCAATTTAATGAGATTTATTGAGACAAATGAATAATAAAATAACTAAGCCTCAATTCCAAAGGACTGGTAGTACAAACCATGAGCTTCTAAAAATTTAGAATTTACAAGGGCGTATGAAACAAAATACGTCAATCTGTTTGAAATATACATGAACAGATTAAAATTAATAAGCTACCAAGATCAAGAGGCAGTTATGACCGAAACGCAGATGCATCTTCAAATCTAGCTCTGCCTATATGCCGCAACACCAGCATCCAATATTTGCACGTAAGGTGCAAAAATGTAGTATGAGTACAATCGACTCCATGTACTCAATAAGTAACAAACCTAACCTTAGGTTGAAAGTAGTGACAAGCTTGGACAGGGTTCAAAATCCAGCACTAACAGCCAGGAACAACTCGTAACAATATAACTAATGTTACAAGTAATAACTCAAAGGTAAAATACTCCAGAAAATAGGCATGCTTTTCAAGTATAATAGTAAAACCCAAATCTTTTTATCGAAATCACCAAAATATGAGTAAGTTTGTAAAACTATGATTTTTCCCAAAACTTTCAACAATAAATAAGATGTTTCATTATTAGACAGCATGAAGAAGGTACTTCTCTATGCCTACATATCAGGGTGCAAAAATCATGAATGTCACCAAAACTGCGTAGCATGAGGAAATGCATCTCTATGCGTGTATGTTAAGTATTCATGTCAAATGCAATGCATCATAGTGATGGAACTCATGTACTCACACTCTTAGAGTACTCAATCTCACCGTCTCACACTTTTCATTCATTACGCACAATCACTCGACACACTCAGTCACTCGGCACTGAACAGGGTAGATCCAGCCCAAATACATATAAATCTTGGGCAGATCCAGCCCAAATGGAAATAAATCCAGGGCAGATTTTGCCCAAATGCAAATGCTTCAATAGCTACTACGCTCACTGTGGGTGTATGGACTTCGAGGGGCAGATCCAACCCAAGAGCTATAATAAGCCAACTCCTGGCATGAATCAATAAATCTTGATGTGGCGTGCAGCCCGATCCCATTATGAATCAATAATACATGCTGTGGCATACAACCCGATCTCATCCGTATCACTCACAATCCATCTCTCAGGCCTCAACTCAGTCATAAATCTCTCCAGTCTCTTGGGCTCACAATGTCATGAAAATCAGCCTAAAATAATGATGTGATGTATCAATAAATGGTAATAGAGACTGATATATGATATGCAAATGAATGTGTATGACTGAGTATGTAATTGCAATGTAAGCGAATAACTCAACCACAGAAATGACCTTAGTGGGTCCCAACACGATAAACATATAGCCTAGACATGGTTTCTAACATGGATCACAGCTTAATTACTCTAGCACGTAGAGATTTCATAGATACAATTAAGATTTGGTAACTACACAGTACCATCGAAATAACCGAGTCACAATTCACACGGTGCATGCCCACATGCCCGTCACCTAGCATGTGCGCCACATCAACTCCAAATACATATAACGTATATTCAGGGGTTCATACCCTCACCACCAAATCTGGAAGTGTTACTTACCTCGAACAAGCTAAATCCAATACCGAGCAAGCCAAACGATATTACAAAAATGTCATCCCGCATGTACCGATCTTCGAATGGCTCGAAACTAACAAAAAGCAACTCAAATACATCAAATAATGCCTAAGGAAACAATTCCAAGTGATAAAGGTCGAATCTTTAATCAAAAGTCCAAAGTCAAACAAAAGGTCAAACCTGGGCCAGCACCTCGAAACCCGACGAAACTCATAAAATCCGACAACCCATTCAATTACGAATCCGATCATACTAATTGCACTCAAATCCAACTCCGAATCTATGTTCAAAATTCAAAAATTCACTTTATAAAACTTGAGACAAAATCCCCGATTTTTCTCTTTATAATTCACAATACAATTACCAAAAATGAAGATAGATTCAAGAAATATAACCAAACCAAGTAGAGAACACTTACCCCAATCCATATGGTGAAAATCACTTCAAAATTTATCTCAATCTGATGTCTATAGCTCCAAACATGAATAAAATGATCAAACCCTCGATTGAAAGCTTCTACCGGGCCATCTTTGCTTTTGCGAACAAATAAGCTACTTCTGCGGCATCGCTTTTGCGACAATACAACCGCTTCTGCGGAACCAGCTGAAAACTTGACCCTCGCACCTGCGAACAAGATATCCGCTTTTGCGACATCGCGGGTGCGAGCCATCATTCGCTCCTGCGCATGACCTCACTTCTGTGCTCTATCTAACTGCACCTGCGCATCCGAACATTTGCTCAAATCTCCGCTTCTGCGATCTTCCTCACCCAGTTTTTCTCGCTTCCACGATAGACAGGCTGCATCTGCAAAGTCGCTTCTGCAACAAGACTCCGCATATACGGCTACAACAGCAATAGAAATCTTCAGTAATGCAACAGGGGATAAAAATGATCTGAACCATGTCTGTAACTCACCCGAGCCCTGGGGACCCTGTCCAAATATACCAACAAGTCCTATAACATAATCAGATCTACTCGAGGCCTCAAATCTCACATAACGACATCGAAATGACGAATCAACATTTATTCAAACTTAATGAACTTTAAATTTTCAACTTCTAAATCTCGTGCCGAAACATATCAAATCAATCTGGAATGAACCCAAATTTTGCAAACAAGTTCCGAATGACATAATGAAGCAACTAAAATTTCCGGAACCACAATCTGAACTTGATATCCTTAAAGTCAACCCTCGGTCAAACTCAAGAATTTTTCAAACTTTCAAGTTTCCAACTTTTGCCAATTAGTGCCGAATCCTTCTAGAAATATCCAAATGCAAATCCGGGCATATGCTCAAGTCCAAGGTCAGCATCCGGAACCAACAGAAAATTCAAAACTCCAATGCGATGTCAAATACTAAGAAGCCAAACTTGGTCAACTCTTCTAACCTTAAAGCTTCAATCATGAAATTCATTCTTCCAAATCAATTCCAAGTAACTTGAAAACTAAAAGCGACGATTCACATAAGTTATAATATATCATACGGAGCTACTTGTTAAAATCCATATTTGCATACGTTAGCTTACGCTATAAGTTAGTCTACGTAGGTCCGAGAAGAGATTTTATTTGAGATGATAAGAATTTAGTCCTATTGGTCTTAAATGATAAGGGTGTATAAGAGTGGTTATCAAGTACTAGAAGTTAAACGAATCAAGGATGTTGTGACTCATATTTTCGGGTAAATCGAGAGGTGATCAATATTACCAAGAGGTCATTTTTCAAGGTATTTGATTCATATAATACCCGTTCCATAAGTCTTGAAGTCAAACAAGTTGTAAAACAAAAGTAGACAAAAGTTGTCGCAACTTAGGTGCATAATTTTACTTAAACATTAGGTCAAATATTTCTAAGCTTTTCTCCCAATTTACAAGGAATTACGGGGTGATCGACTTTCCAAATTACAGATCTATAGTCTAGTTTCCAACGCATTAAACCGTTTGTCAATACGATCTCGGAGTATGGAGATAATTGTATTTCCGCAGACCTGCACAGATTGGTAGGTGACAAGTAGGTGCATCACCTACTTGCCAAAATTAGAGAACAAAATTAAAAGTCCCAAAGTAGGCCAAGAGAGGACTTTTAAGGGGTTATAAACTCAGTTATTTCACCCTTATTTCAGAACTTCAAAACCAAATTGAACCCCTGCAACCCCTCCCAAAAAATCCCACACAAACCCTAATCGATTATCCCTCTCTTTCAAGTTCTAATTGGGGGTGAAACCTAGAGTTTGAAGAACCAAGCAAAGGGCTGAGTTATCAAACAAGAAAGGTAAGTTTACTTCTCTCTTTCATACATTTTTCTTCTGTGAATTCATGGTAATTCGTTCTATACATGTAAGAACTAATGGATGGTGATCGGAAGCAGTGAGTTCGAGTTATTCACTTGTAGCAGACTGTTTTGTGGACTGTTTTTGTGTTGCTGTTGGGTTGCGTGTTTTACTGCTGTTTGTGGGGTTTTGGAGGAAGAAGAAGAAACACCATATAGATTTAGGGTTTTGGGCTGATAGTTCTTCGTAATATTTCTGGGTCGTTTGACACGACTACGGTGGCCATCGTAAGTATGAAGTGTTTAGCTTGTGCGTGGACTGTTTGGGAGGCTCAATATGATTATTATTGATGTTGTTTGGGCTGTTTGGTGATTTTTTTGAATTGTGTGAAGTCATATATATAGGGGAGGTGCTGTCCGTTTCATCGTAAAATAGGTTGTGGTCGATACATAATAGTTATGACGCTTAAATGATAATGATAGTATCGTTTCTCTTATTGTAGACTAAGGAGTTGTGACAGTTGCATAGCGTGAGGTTGGGAAGTATATACAAGGTATATGAGACTGTCCCTTTCCTTCTTTTGCACGACTCTAATTGTACATAATGCAATGAATGAGCCTCCAAAGATACTCTACTCTTAGAAGGTAGTAGTACTTATATTATTTCCCCTCTTATGGGAGGATTGATGTTGATGTTACTTCTTTGACATTACGCCACCCCGAAAGGTTGAAAGTGTGGTTCCAATGAGTCCAACATGCATTATCTATTTTACTGTACCGAGCCGCGCTATAGTCAGCCGGGTATGGCACCTATTTTGCAACTATATATATGTATCTATTACTCTTCTGAGCCGCACTATTGTCGGCATCCATTTTACTTTACCGAGTTCACGCTATATTCGGCCGGGTATGGCACCTACTGTGCAACCACTGATCAGTTGGGTATGATGTTACCGAGCCTTATGATGGCCGGGCTATGATATGATGATGATGAGGCTCACAAAGGCATATGTATATGATGATTTTAAAAGGATATATATGTATACACACATCAGGCATTTCATGATAGGTCGCTCTCAGAGGCACTCAGATGTTACAGGTTGTATATTCTCGTCGCCCTCAGAGGCACTCAGATGTTACAGGGTGTATATTTTCTATCCCTATGCACATTACTGTTCTTACATTATGCTTTCCTGTCTTACATACTCAGTACCTTATTCGTACTGACGTCCTTTTATTTGTGGACACTGCATGTCGTACTGCAGGTTCTGATAGACAGGTAGACGAAGTTCCCCCATCATAGTAGGCTGCCAATTCAGCGTGTATTGGCGAGATTCCTTCTCCGGACTTCCTATGGTCTTGGTATGCATTGCAGCAGTTATGTTCTTTTAGAGGCTTATAGACAAGTGTCGACTCATGTATAGTTTGGATTGCCTTGTCGGCAAATTTATTTTTGTTGTATAGTTTTTCATGACAGCTTTATCGATCTTGTTATATATATGTTTATGTCATCATCTAGAAGGACACGGTTATGTCATTATCATGGGATTATTGTCTGCCAATTATACTGATCTCATTGGCCCTTATAGGTAATAAGAAAGGTTAGATAAAATGTACGTTGGTACTCGGCAAGTAAGACCTGGGTGCCCGTCATGGCCCTCCGGTTTGGGTCGTGACAACCTTGGTATCGGAGCAGGTCTGTCCTAGGGTTTGTCTATGAGCCGTGTCTAGTAGAGTCTTGATCATGGATGTATCGCGCGCCACATTTATAATCAGGAGGCTGCATGACATTTAGGGTTGTTACCTTTTTCTTGAATCTAGATGGTGCGCAGAGCTGAGTCATAAGTATTTGTCTCTAAAATTCACCATGTTCTTTTCAGCGATGCCCACGACTAGGAAGCAAGTGATTAGTAGACGCCTTGATACAACTGCAGGAGAGGGTACCAGTCAGGTGCCTCTCGCCAGAGCAGGCCATAGTGAGCCTCAGAGTGAGATGCCGTCTCAGACCTCATTTACTCCTTCTCCTCCGGAGGATATAAGAAGGCACCCAGCATCTCCAGTTCCTCCATCTGGTAGTACAGACCAGGATATGCGGAGTGCGGTACAGTTGTTGACTAGCTTGGTAGCTTCTCAGGCTCAAAGGCAGAATACCGGTGCTGCTGATAAACCGGTTAGTGCGAGAGTTCGTGATTTTATTAATCTGGATCCTCCAGTGTTTACCGGGTCAGACCCCAAGGAGGACCGGCAGACTTTTATTGATCAGCTTCATCGTACACTGCGGGTTATGAATGTTGGTGATACGGAGGCAGTCGAGTTGGCTTTTTATCGGTTATGGGAGTTAGCAGTTTTCTGGTATGATAGTTGGGAAAGATCCAGGGGTCCGCACGCTCCTCCACCTGTGTGGAAGGAATTTTCTGAGGCCTTTCTTCGTCACTACCTGCCAGTTGAGATACGACGAGCTAGAGCTGATGAGTTCTTGAACCTTCGACAGGGTAGTATGAGTGCGCGAGAGTATAGTATGCAGTTTGATTCTTTAGAAAGGAATGCTCCCCATATAGTGGCCCATATGAGCGATAGGGTGCACCTATTCGTGAGTGGATTGGGACCACATCTGATAAATGAGTGCACGATAGCCTCCTTGATAGAGGGCATGGATATTTCCCGTATTCAGGCACTTATGCCCAGACACTAGAGGATCGTAAGCGCCAGCAAAGAGCAGACAAGGAGAAGGATAGGGGCTAGCATAAGAGGGCGAGAGTTACAGGGTATTCTGGTGACTTCAGAGGTAGTGTCAGGCCCCAGTCTTCGAGGAGTTTGGCGCCACCTGTAGCTACTTCTCCTCCACGCTTTCAGAGGCTTCAGTATGATCAATTTACCTATTCTGGTCAAGGTCAGAGTTCGCAGGCATCACCCCCAACACCTCGTTGCGATCAGTGTGGCAAGGCCCACTTTGGACTATGCCTTCGAGGTTCCGATGCATGCTATTCTTGCGGACAGCCTGGCCATATGAGGCGGGATTGTCTTAACAGAGAAGGTGGTGGTATGGCTCAGCCGACTGGATCTGTGGCTGGTTCTTCCTTATCAGTTCGACCTCTAGCACGGGGTTTTCAGCAGTCGACAGGTCGTGGTAGAGGTAGAGGTGTAGTACTGAGTTTTAGTGGTACTCAAAATCGAACATATGCTCTAGTAGGTCGACAGGATCTCGAGTCGTCTCCGGATGTTGTTACAGGTATATTGTCTGTGTTTTCTTATGATGTGTATGCGTTGATTGATCCGGGATTACATTATCATATATTACACACTTTTTGGCTAATAAGTTTGGCCTCAAACCTGAATTAATAAGTAAACCACTTGCGGTAGCTACTCAGATTGCTAGAAGGGTATATAGAGGTTGTACAGTGATGATTAGTAGTCGTCAAACCTTGGCGAATTTAATTGAGTTAGAAATGGTTGATTTTGATGTGATAAGACTAGTTGGCCTCATGCTATGCAAATGTTGATTGTCGTACGAAGATGGTTAGATTTCAGTTTCCTGGTGAACCCGTCATCGAATGGAAGGGGAACATTGCTACGCCGAAAGGTAGGTTTATTTCCTATCTTAAGGCAAGGAAATTGATCTCAAAAGGTTATATTTATCATCTTGTTCGCGTTAGGGATGCGAAGGTGAAGCCGCCTACTCTAGAATCAATCCCTGTGGTAAATGAATTCCCAGATGTTTTCCCAGATGAACTCCTAGGTCATCCTCCTGAAAGGGAGATTGAGTTTAGCATTGATGTGTTTCCTGACACTCAACCAATCTCTATTCCTCCATACAGGATGGCCCCGGCAGAATTGCGAGAGTTGAAGGTACAGTTGAAGGACTTGCTAGATAAGGGCTTCATTAGGCCTAGCACTTCACCTTGGGGTGCGCCAGTCTTGTTCGTGCAAAAGAAAGACGGGTCGTTAAGGATGTGTATGGATTATCGACAGTTGAATAAGTTTACTATAAAGAACAAACATCCACTTCCAAGGATTGACGACCTATTTGACCAACTCCATGGTGCCAAGTATTTTTTCAAGATTGACTTACGGTCAGGGTATCATCAGGTGAGGGTCAAGGAGAAGGATATTCCAAAAACAACCTTCTGGACAAGATATGGGCATTTTGAGTTCTTGGTAATGTCGTTTGGGCTAACAAGTGCCCCAGCAGCTTTTATGGATCTCATGAAGAGTGTATTCAGGCCCTATCTCGATGTATTCATGATTGTATTCATTGATGACATTCTGGTGTATTCTCGTTCAGAGACAGTACATACGGGCCACTTGCGGATAGTATTACAGACCCTTCGGGATCGTAAGTTGTATGCTAAGCTCTCCAAATGTGAATTCTGGCTAAACTCAGTAAGCATTCCTTAGCCATGTGATATCTGACGAGGGTATTAGTGTCGACACTCAGAAGATCGATGCAGTGAAGAGTTGGCCAAGACCCACAACACCGTCAGAAGTTCGCAGTTTTCTAGGGCTAGTAGGATATTATAGGAGGTTTGTAGAAGGGTTTTCCTTTATATTAGCACCATCGACTAAGTTAACACGGAAAGCTACCAAGTTCCAGTGGTCTGACGTTTATGAATGTAGTTTCCAGGAGCTAAAGAATCGGTTGGCATCTGCCCCAGTGCTCACTCTTCCCGAAGGAACAGAAGGTTATGTGGTATATTGTGATGCCTCAGGTATAGGTTTGGGGTGCGTATTGATGCAGCGTGGGAAGGTGATTGCATATGCATCAAGACAACTAAAGAAGCATGAAAATAACTACCCGACTCATGATTTGGAATTGACTGCAGTGATATATGCTTTAAAGTTATGGCGACACTGCTTATACGGTGTCCGTGTTGACATCTACACAGATCACAAGAGTTTACAATACATTTTCAAGCAGAAGGAGTTGAATTTGAGACAGCGGCGTTGGCTTGAATTACTGAAAGACTACGACGTCGAGATATTGTACCATCCCGGTAAAGCCAATGTTGTGGCAGACGCTCTCAGTCGTAAGTCAATGGGAAGCCTAGTACACATTGAGGCAAGTAGACAGGGGTTAGCTAAAGAGCTTCATCAGCTAGCTAATATGAGAATCAGCTTGTTAGACTCTTATGACGGAGGTGTTACTATACATAATACATCAGAATCATCTTTGGTAGCCGAGGTAAAAGCACGGCGATATGAAGATCCTATCTTAGTACGATTGAGAGAGAGCATTCAGCAGTGTAAAATTACGGCTTTTGAGATTGGAGGAGATGGGGCATTGAGATACCAGGGCCGATTATGTGTGCCTAATGTAGCAGGGTTGCGAGAGAAAATTATGATTGAGATTCATCAGTCCCGATATTCCATCCATCCTGGTTCGACAAAGATGTATCATGACATTAAGGAGAAGTATTAGTGGGATAACATGAAGAAGTCTATTGCAGAATTTGTAGCCTAGTGCCCTAATTGTCAAAAAGTAAAGATTGAGCATCAGAAACCCGGTGGATTGATTCAAAATATAGAAATCCCGACCTGGAAATGGGAGGTGATTAATATGGACTTCATTGTTGGGTTACCTCGCTCTTATCATAAGTTTGACTCCATATGGATGATAGTTGATCGACTTACAAAATGTGCCCATTTTCTCCCAGTTAAGACAACTTACACAGCTGAAGACTATGTGAAGCTGTATATCAAGGAGATTGTTAGGCTTCATGGTGTGCCGGTGTTTATTATATCAGACGGAGGAGCTCAATTTATGGCTAGCTTTTGGAGGTCTTTTCAGAAGGGTTCAGGCACATAAGTGAATCTCAGCACTGCATTTCATCCGCAGACTGACGGACAAGTTGAACGTACCATTCAGACACTGGAAGATATGATACGAGCATGTCTTCTAGATTTTAAGGGAAATTGGGATAACCATCTTCCACTCATAGAATTCGCCTACAATAATAGCTACCATTCCAGTATTAAAATGGCCCCATACGAGGCACTATACGGGAGGAGGTGTAGATCACCAGTTGGATGGTTTGAAGTCAGTGAAATAGAATTATATGGGCCCGATTTGATTCACCAAGGCATTAAGAAGGTGAAGGTGATACAGGAACGATTGAGGACGGCATAAAGCAGGCAAAAGTCTTATTCCGATGTCCGACGTCGTGATCTGAAATTTGAGGTTGGTGATTGGGTCTTCCTGAAGATCTCACCGATGAAAGGTGATATGCGTTTTGGGAAGAAGGGTAAACTGAATCCGCGGTATATCGGGCCGTACAAAATTCTTCGACGAATTGGACAGGTTGCTTATGAGTTAGAATTGCCATCTGAATTGGAATTTGTCCACCCGGTATTCCACGTATCTATGTTGAGGTAATGTATTGGAGACCCTTCTCGAGTCGTCCCTATCAAAGATGTACAAGTGACAGAGGATCTATCATATGAAGAAGTGCCAGTGGCTATATTAGATCGACAAGTCTACAAGCTGAGAACAAAGGATGTAGCTTCCGTCAAAGTATTGTGGAGGAACAATAATACGGAAGAAATTACATAGAAAGCAGAAGATGAGATGAAGTCTAAATACCCTTACCTGTTCCAGAATGAAGATAACAAGGGTGCCAGGGGAACGCAGGACGCATTAGAAGAAGAAACGCCTCTATAAGGGAAGCAATAACTTGAGAATACTCTTTCTTAATACAAAATGGCGATATGTGGATAATGTACGTAGCTATAATGCTTTGTAAGGCCATAGGTTGGGTTTAACAGCTTGCCAGTTTTGCTAGTGTCCATTTTATAGAGGAAACTCAGCCGGAAATTTCCGTCAAGAAATCCATGATGAATTAGACTCCCCGTAAACCCTTACATTCGAGGACGAATGTTCCTAAGGGAGGAGGGTGTTACAACCCATATTTGCATACGTTATCATACGTTATAAGTTAGTCTACGTAGGTCTGAGAAGAGATTTTATTTGAGATGATAAGAATTTAGTCCTATTGGTCTTAAATGACAAGGGTGTATAAGAGTGGTTAACAAGTACTAGAAGTTAAACGAATCAAGAATGTTGTGACTCATATTTTCGGGTAAATAGAGAGATGATCAATATTACCAAGAGGTCATGTTGTAAGGTATTTGAATCATATAATACCCATTTCATAAGTCTTGAAGTCAAACGAGTTATGAATCAAAAGTCGACAAAAGTTGTCGCAACTTAGGTGCATAATTTTACTTAAACATTAGGTCAAATGTTTCTAAGCTTTTCTCCCAATTTACAAGAAATTACGGGATGATCTACCTACCAAATTAAATAACTATGAGTCAATTTTCCAACACATTAAACTATTTGTCAATACGATCTCGGAGTATGGAGATAATTGTATTTCCGCAGACCTGCGCAGATTGGTAGGTGACATGTAGGTGCATCACCTACTTGCCAAAATTAGAGGACAAAATTAAAAGTCCCAAAGTCGGCCAAGAGAGGACTTTAAGGGGTTATAAACTCAGTTATTTCACCCTTATTTCAGACCTTCAAAACCAAATTGAACCCCTGCAACCCCTCCCCAAAAATCCCACACAAACTCTAATCGATTTTCCCTCTCTTTCAAGTTCTAATTGGGGGTGAAACCTAGAGTTTGAAGAACCAAGGAAAGGGCTGAGGTATACAAAAAGTAAGGTAAGTTTACTGCTCTCTTTCATACATTTTTTCTCCTGTGAATTCATGGTAATTCGTTCTATACATGTAAGAACTCACGGGACGGTGATCGGAAGCCGTGAGTTCGAGTTATTCACTTGTAGCGGACTGTTTTGTGGACTGTTTTGTGTTGCTGTTGGGCTGCGTGTTTTATTACTTTTTTGTGAGATTTTGGAGGAATAAGGGTGTGAAGAAACACCATATAGATTTAGGGTTGTGGGCTGATAGTTCTTCGTAAAATTTCCATGTCGTTTGACACGACTACGGTGGCCATCATATGTATGAAGTGATTAGCTTGTGCATGGACTGTTTTGGGAGGCTCAATATGCTTATTATTGATATTTTTTTGGGCTGTTTGGTGATTTTTTTTAATTGTGTGAAGTCATATATATAGGGGAGGTGCTGTCCGTTTCATCGTAAAATAGGTTGTGGTCGATACATAATAGTTATGACGCTTAAATAATGACGATAGTATCATTTTTCTTATTGTAGATTAAGGAGTTGTGACAGTTGCATAGCGTGAGGTTGGGAAGTATATACAAGGTATGTAAGACTGTCCCTTTCCTTCTTTTGCACGACTCTGATTGAATATAATGCAATGAACGAGCCTTCAAAGATACTCTACTCTTAGAAGGTAGTAGTACTTGTATTATTTCCCCTCTTATTGGAGGATTGATGTTGATGTTACTTCTTTGACCTTACGCCACCCCGAAAGGTTGAGAGTGTGGTTCCAATGAGTCTAGCATGCATTATCTATTTTACTCTACCGAGCCGCGTTGTAGTCGGCCGGGTACGGCACCCATTGTGCAACTATATATATGTATCTATTACTCTACTGAGCCGGGCTATAGTCGGCATCTATTTTACTCTACTGAGTCCGCGCTATTGTCGGCCGAGTATGGCACCTACTGTGCAACCACTGATCAGTTGGGTATGATTTTAACGAGCCTTATGATGGCCGGGGTATGATATGATGACGATGAGGCTCACAGAGGCGTATGTATATGATGATTTTAAAAGAATATATATGTATATGTACATCAGGCATTTCATGATAGGTCGCCCTCAGAGGCACTCAGATGTTACAGGTTTATATTCTCGTCGCCCTCAGAGGCACTCAGATGTTACAGGGTGTATATTTTCTATCCCTATGCACATTACTGCTCTTACATTATGCTTTTCTGTAGTACATACTCAGTACCTTATTCGTACTGATGTCCTTTTATTTGTGGACACTGCATGTCGTGCTGCAGGTCCTGATAGACAGGTAGATGAAGTTCCCCCATCATAGTAGGCTGCCAATTCAGCGTGTATTGGCGAGATCCCTTCTCTGAACTTGCTGTGGTCTTGGTATGCATTGCAGTAGTTATGTTCTTTTAGAGGCTCATAGACAAGTGTCGACTCATGTATAGTTTGGATTGCCTTGTCGGCAAATTTGTCTTTGTTGTATAGTTTTTCATGACAGTCTTATCGGTCATGCTATATATATGTTTATGTCATCATCTGGAAGGACACGGTTATGTCATTATTATGGGATTATTGTCTGCCAATTATACTAATCTCATTGGCCCTTATAGGTAATAAGAAAGATTAGATAAAATGTACGTTGGTACTCGGCAAGTAAGGCTCGGGTGCCCGTCATGGCCCTCCGGTTTGGGTCGTGACACTACTCATGCCCTCAAGCTATCAAGCGAAGTGCAAATGCTCAAAACGACTAGCTGGGTCATTACATTCTCCCCCACTAAAACATATGTTCGTCCTCAAACGTGCCTAGAGTCGTTCCAAAGCCATCAACCGCCGTGTAGCCTTACCATGTACATACCCGGGGGTGATCCCACGTCACCCTAATCTGTATACGCTTGACAACACACCTAACTGAAGATCCTTGATTCAACCTTAGCCATAAACCTTAGAATCCAATTTCCAACATTCGGAATTTCCTATGAGACCCGAATCTCGCATCTTCACACTGTATAAGTCTTATCAGGCTACATCAAGCTATAACCATAACCCAAGACACAATCACATGATATACCACATAACTCAAATACTCATAGCAATAACTTCCGACCGTAATAGTTGCACGATAACCAACCCGACACCGGTAATAAACCTCATATCAACTAAAATTTTGTTCTGAACCTCTGTACATTGCAAATGATGAAAGAAACACGCAGAAACTCTTAACCACTCATTTGATCACCAAGTCATGGAGTTCTCCCTCATTCGACAAGAACTATAGTCAATTTCTAAGCTGACTTTTGATATTACTCTTCCAAACATACCGCAATCAAATTCGATAGCGATCACTTATGGCCCAAAGGCTTTATCTCATCAAATACAAGCAATTCTACTGATACGCCACTCCAATACTACCTAGAATCACAAACTGTGCAATCCGTGCACCAATAAGCAAAAATTCAAATGCACTCAAAAATGAAAAACGACTCAAACAAGAGAACCATCCCACAAGTTCAACAAGTACCACAACAACCGCAATGCTACAAATCCATAGTACATAGTAAAACCAAGACACACGAATACAACACTAAGGATCATATTCCGACATAACCCAGCTACAATGCGTAACCCCATACAAACACTGGTCCATATGAAATACCTCAAGCCAAAATGCTCAAAATCAACAACCACGCACAATTCGACATCAAGTACCCAAGGTGCATGACCATAACCACGCAGAAGAAAATAACACAATGCCATAACCCGAAAGGACTATAACCAAGGGGAAATCAACCATTCCACACCCCAATCACCAAATCACACGAAGTCCGCTATAAGGCCCAAACAAAATCGCACCATGTGCATTAACCAACAATCCCTCGAAGCATAGGAGAATATTACATAGAATACATTAGATACGCATAAGATCAATTCTTACCGAGTGACACACCTTTCTACAATAACAGTGTCGAGTCAACGAATCCGACTCAGTGTAGGATTCACATCCTCACTAGGACTACCAATGAGCCCCCAAATCAACCCTGGTCATCCACAAATAGATAAAAATTCCTTCGAAAGTCCATAATGACCTAACCATGACACATAATATCATCTGGCTAGCTTTGGTCACATTTTCATAGTCCATAACCAAGAAACAGTCTGCTTCTAAGAACTCCTAGTCTCCAAATCCATAGAACACACGAATCACGTCTGATCCCAACTCCACCGCCCATATGTTTAGCACGTCTCTCATACACGATCATCACACGAAGAATGCTTCTATAATTCGTCTGTGTCACATAGCAAAATCTGAATATTAGCAGTTGATCAACCAGGCGAGTGCCACAATACCAATGAAACATTTGTAAGTCAAAACTCAGTTCACCTTCTGAATTGCACCCTTCTCAGGCAATACCATGTAGTAATATCATTCATCTACTCATTTGAAACCGTCCATGTTGCCTAAGAATTTATGACCTTCCCTTCAAAACTAAACAGTGACCTTGAACATGCAAATCTCAATTCCACACAACACACTGCATCTATCATGCCATAATATAAAAGTACAAGAATCTCATAATCAACATTGAGTCACAAGCAGAATACATACCCGGTCAGTCAGAAACCTTCCATTTGATCTCATCCAGGAGAAAATCACAATACACAACATGCTCCTCACGTCGATAGGAAATATCCATCTCAAACCATGGTAACTCTTTGAGACCCATTTGCACATAACCAAACCATCAAAACTGAATCTCTCTAACTCAACCAAGCCACGCAGGTCGCCAAACCCAAGAGTATTGCCACAAAACACCTGTAGAGACTCACCACATCATAAGTACCCAAAGATCCGATCATATTCATTGCCGTGCCGATCAAACCTACTACCAAGCTGTCCTATTTCTCCGAGTTCCTTCCGAATTACCCTCAAAGTGACACTTCTCCTTGTGAGAACACCACGATCCTTAACCAAAACTCACCCCATGAAATCCTAGCATAAAACCACACTGCCCTAAGGCCCATAAGCCACTGTATTCCCTCTTCAGCACCTCAAAAGTAATACAACCGAGACACCCACTATGAAGAGATCTTTTGTGAATTCTAGAGTCGTTTCCTTCACCTCCCTAACACTTATGTGTAGAATACATAATGATATAGAAATACCGCGAGCCTCGTCACCTTCCAATTCAGATCCTAGATCTTTCCATATATGAATCTGAATAAATTCTCAATTGTTACATATAAATTTTGAACCCAGTAGAACATTCTCGAGAGTCATCTACTCTGCTCAAATCTCAATTGCACCACCCAAACGGGCCGAACGACCTGTGCCCCATTAGCACAATAACAACCAAAGAAGTAATCCACACGCTAATCAACTGAGGGAATTCCTTTTCCTTAGTACATCACATCTACCACAAACAACAAACCCGAATCATTCTATGATTACTATATATCCATCATGTGTAGCATAATCCCGCACCTAGAAATTCCTTTACTCGAGTCACCCTCAAAACCAACCTCTACTAGTCATAACGAATCCACAAGCATGCCTTAGATCGAAACCAATACAATACGTACCCTGCAACCAAATCGTCGATAGCAGACTCCCCCACTTGGCTCAAAGCCATAGGTCAAAATACTCGATAACTCACAATGCCCATACTCTATTACTTCCATAATATCGCAGTGAGATTCAACTCAATCCTTCATAAGCTCATGTAACACAAACCATATATTACTTCAAATCATCTGCTAAGCTCGCATTCATCCTCGTGACGGTTTGGTCAACTACTACAACCGATCCAAACTCAAATCGCACAAATATAACCCACTGATAGGAAAAAAAAGCCTCCACACAACATCAGAAGGATCACACATCCGTAGGTTACGACCCAAGTGATAACCCACGTGCTTAGTTTTAAACTGACATCTCAATACCGTTTCACAGCCATGACTAGTACGTAGTCCCTTAATCTTCTCTAGTCTGAACTCATCAACAAGACATGAAAATCTACTTTGTTCCACAATTAAGCAATATGAAATATCTTTCAATACACTCATAATTCGAGACTATATGTCACATCAAGACAGAAATCAAGTACTCAATAGTCCTTTTTATATCTCAAGCAAACTCTTCTCCTCACATTCAAACCATCTGAACACATCCTGCGATTACATCATACTCATCATATAGCCATCTAACCACTCATCGAGCCACAAATTCTACTAATAGGGACACTGTCAGACTTATAAGTCCAAAAGCACGTGCTCACACAACCAAAATCTCCGTGCTCAAGCTACAATCAAAATTCGGCCTCAAGTCCTGCAGACTGGCTCATCATCAGCACACCGAAATCACATCTCGCACCTTATCCATGAAATTTCAAGTCGTCGATGCATAGCTGATACAGAGCGCTCACATGCGCATACGAGTGCATGGATGGAATTCATAGAGTTATGTTTCAAGCTGAATCAATGACGCACGATAAGGAAAGAAAGATGGGAAGTTTATCCCAAATGCCCTGTAACCTCTCGAAGATAAGTATGGACGTCATCATACCGATCCACAAAACTCTACTAGACACTTGCCTATGACTCATAGAACCTATGAACCTAGAGCTTTGATACCAAGTTATCACGACCCAAAATCCAACTGGTTGTGATGGAACCTAATCCAACCCGCTAGGTAAGCCAATTAAAAACTATCCAATTTAATGAGATTTGTTGAGACAAATGAATGATAAAATAATTGAACATCTACACATTTTTCAAGGACTGTTAGTACAAATCATGAGCTTCTAAGATTTAGAATTTACAAGCGGGTCTAAAATGAAATACATCATGTGTTTGAAACATACATGAACAGATTAAAATTCTAAAGCTACCAAGATCAAGATGTAGCTATGACTAAATCGGCAAAAGTGTAGTATGAGTACAACCGACCCCATATACTTAATAATTAACAAACCTAACCTCAGCTTGAAAGTAGTGACGAGCTTGGACAAGGGTCAGAGTCCGACACTAATATCCAGGAACAACTCATAATAATATAACTAAAGCGGTACAAGTAATAACTAAAAGATAAAATGCTCAGCTTGTTCACAGTTCCGGAAAATAGGAATGCTTTTCAAGTATAATAGTAAAACCCAAATCTTTTATCGAAATCAGCAAAATATGAGTAAGTTTGTAAAACTGTGATTTTTCCCAAACCCTTTCAACAATAAATAAGATGTTTCATTATTAGACAACATAAGCAAGGTACTTCTCTATGCCTACATATCAGGGTGCACGTGAAATCATAAATGTCACCGAAACTGTGTAGCATGAGGAAATGCATCTCTACGCTTGTATGTCAAGTATGCATGTCAAATGCAATGCATCATAGTGATGAACTCATGTACTCACACTCTCAAAGTAATCAATCTCACTGTATCACACTTTCTACTCATCCTGCTCAATCACTCGACACACTCAGTCACTCAGCACTGAAAAGGGCAGATCCAGCCCAATTGCAAATAAATCCAGCGCAGATCCAGCCCAAATGAAAATAAATCCATGGCAGATCCAGCCCAAATGCAAATAAATCCAGGCAGATCCAGCCTAAATGCAAATGAATCAATAGCAACTGAGCGCACTGTGAGTGTACACACTCCGGAGAGGCAGATCTATCCCAAGCGCTTAATAAGCCAAATCCTGGCATGAATCAATAAAGATTAGGTAACTACACAATGCCACAAAAATAACCAATCACAATTGACATGGTGCACGCCCACATGCCCGTCACCTAGCATGTGCGTCACCTCAATACCAAACACATATCACGTATATTTAGGGGTTTATATAGTTAGCGGCAAGTTTAGAAGTGTTACTTACCTCGAACAAGCCAAATCCAATACCGAGGAAGCCAAACGATACTCCACAAAGGCCATCCCATGCGTACTGACCTCCGAACGGCTCGAAACTAACCAAAAGCAACTCAAATACATCAAATAATGCCGAAGAAAACAATTTCAATGATAAAGGTCAAATCTTTAATCGAAAGCCCAAAGTCAACCAAAACGTCAAACCTAGGCCCGCACCCCGGAACCTGACGAAACTTACAAAATTCGGTAACCCATTTAATTATGAGACCAACCATACCAGTTTCGCTCACATCCGACTCCAAATCGATGCTCAAAACTCCAAAATTTACTCAATGAAACTTTAGAGAAAATCCCCAATTTTTCTCTTTAAAATTCACAATCCAATTACCAAAAATGAAGATAGATTCACGAAATATAACCAAAACTAAGTAGAGAACACTTACCCAATCCATATGGTGAAAATCACTTCAAAAATCATCTCAATCTGAGGTCTATAGCTCCAAAAATGAATAAAATGACCAAACCCTCGATTTAAAGCTTCTATCAGGCCATCTTCGCTTTTGCGAACAAATGAGCTGCTTCTGCGAAAATACATCCGCTTCTGCGAAATTGGTTGAAAACTCGACCCTTGCACCTACGGACAATATATCCGCTTCTGCGACATTGCAGGTGTGAGCCATCATCCGCTCCTGCCCAAGACCTCACTTTTGTGCTCCATCCAACCGCACCTGTGCGTCTGCACATGCGCTCAAATCTCCGCTTCTGCGATCTTCCTCACCCAGCCTTTTCTCCCTTCTGCAATGGACAATCCACATATGCAAAGTCACTTCAGTGACTAAGACTTTGCAGATGCGGCTAAACCAACACCAGAAATCTTCAACAATGCAACAAGGGATAAAAATGATCTGAACCACGTCCGTAACTCACCTAAGCCCCTCGGGTTCCCGTCCAAATATACCAACAAGTCCAATAACATAATACAGATCTACTCGAGGCCTCAAATCACACATAACAACATCGAAATAATGAATCGCACATTAATCAAACTTAATGAACATTAAATTTTCAACTTCCAAATCTCGTGCCGAAACATATCAAATGAATCCGGAATGAATCCAAATATTTCACACAAGTCCCAAATGACATAACGAAGCTACTAAAATTTATGGAACCACAATCCGATCTCGATATTCTTAAAGTCAACCCTCGGTCAAACTCATAAATTTTCCAAACCTTCAAATTTCCAACTTACGTTGTTTAGTGCCGAATCCTTATAGAAATATCCAAATGCAAATTCAGGCATACGTCCAAGTCCAAGATCACCATCCGGACACAACGGAACCATCAAACTCCAATCCGAGGTCAAATACTAAAAAGTCAAACTTGGTTAATTCTTCCAACCTTAAAGCTTCAATCACAAAATTCATTCTTCCAAATCAATTCCGAGTAGCCTAAAAACAAAAACCGAAGATTCACACAAGTTCTAATACATCATACGGAGCTACTCATGCCCTCAATCTACCGAGTAGAGTGCAAATGCTCAAACGACCGATCGGGTCGTTACAAGAAGTGCTTAATTGAAAAAGGGGCTATGTAGTGTATGGTTTGTGGCAAAGTGAATTGGTTGAGAAGAATATGTGCTCAATTTTTGAGTGTAATGTACTATGTTCTTAGGAGGGTTAGTTATTCCTAAATTTGTCCTACACATCCCTTAACCTAATTGATCTTAGATTTGGCTAGCTTAGATTAATAGAGATATACACTACGGGCAAACTTATGGTATGACCACAAGATGCACATGAACTTCTTTGTGAGAGTAAGTGACTTTTGTTCAATTGTGCCTTAAATTATGTTCAAGGTTATACTTGAATGTCTGGACTACTTTTATATTCACTCTCTTGTTTGTTGGTGAGGGCACATGATCTCATGACGGATTTGCAATTTTGTTAACTTCTGTTGTTGGGTGAGTGCGCGATTTAAGGGTGCTTAGTGGTAACGAGTCGGCTCTTGAGGTAGGGTGGTCAATGGATAGGTTGTTTGAATTGGTTGAATTGAAATGCTTATACTTTGAATTGTTTAAAACGGGAAGAATGTGAACTTCATATGCTCATACTTGATTGCTGGTATCAACATAGCCAAAGGTAGAGTGTATAACTGAAAATTAAGTTGCTCCTCTATAGTTGATGAGTAAGTTTTTGGGGTGTAGTTGAGAGTTCCATTGCTCGAGGGAGAGCAAGAGCCAAGTGTGGGGTGTTGATATTTTGCTTAAAGTATGTGTATTTATATACATGTCACCTCATATTTTACTCATATTTCATGGATTTTGTATATGTGATGTAATGATTTGTGCTAATTCATCTTTTTATGAGTAGGAGCCACCCGGAGGCAATGTGGGACGAAAGTGCACGGTTTGAAGCAAAAAGAGAAACTAAAAATAATCCGCGCAGTCTAGCGCCCAAGCCAATGCGTCGCTCTGTCTGGGGTGCAGAGAACAGTCCTAAAATTTTGTGGGCAACTGCCCAACACAGGGTCAGCGCGATGCGCTGCCCTGGACTCTCGGTGAGGGCACACTCTCCCATTTTGCTTGGGAAAAGGTTTTGTCGGCGCTACACACACCAACTCGTATAAAAAGAAGTGTAAACCTATTTTAGAGGGGGAGACTCCACTTTGGGAGGAATAACACATGCACGGAACACTCAGGAGCAAGGATTCTCTGTTTTTTTTCATCTTTCTTAGTATTCTCAACCATTCAAAACCCATAAGTTCTAGGGTTGTGATTTAGTGATGTATATTATTGTTCGAAGTCGATTTTACCTTTATTATAAATCGCTAATATATGGTTGTTTCTTAAATTATGTATTTAATTGCTTAATTGTCTAGCTAACATTTAGGTTCTATTTACAATATATGCTATGCTTGGGATAGCTATGTTTAGATTAGAGAAAAATTGAAGAGGGCATGATATTAACTCTAAGTTTGGGGGGGGGGGGGGGAGAGGGGGCGAATTTGTTGCTAGGATAGGAATATACCTAATCACCATGCTTAATTGTTATCGTAATCTTAATGCGTTTCTCAATTGATTGATTTCATAGAAATATAGGCATTAATCTATTTTAAATAGTCGAGTAGTAATTCTGGAGAATGGTACGAGAGCAATTACTTGATTAATTAGCAACCATAAACGAATTGCATGAAAATGAGAGTTAATTAGAACATAATAGGATTGGTGAATCATCACAACTCTGGAATGTTTATCTCTACTGAATTTTCAACAACCAATTTCTGCTTGCTTAATTAGTTAATTGTTACATTCATTTCTTAGTTATAATCACACAATTCAACTTTGATTGACTCGAATGAATAACAATTTTAGTGAAATTAGTAAGTAGTTAATACAAGTCTCCATGGGTTCGATATTCTACTTATCATTATATTACTTGTTGACCATGTATACTCGGGTGTGTATTTGGGAGCAACAACAGTCGAAGTGAGATTTGATTGAGAAAGATTCACGGTTCAACACTAGTCTACACAAATTTATAATGCAAGTTAAACAAGACAAATAACATATATGTAGTAGATAAAGACGTTCAATCAAGCTAAAGAGATTTCAAAAATAATTTGGAGTAGAAAATTCGTAGCCATAACATAAGGTTAGGTCCAATAAGATTAAGAAGCATATAATCAGAATTAATTGACAAGCAACGGGATTTTACACTTGACATTTGAGGTGAATCTTTGATCTATTATCAATGATAGACTCTCTTAAGAACTTTTAAAAATAATCGATACGTCTGAATTGGGCCTTCTAAGTTGTTTGGCCATGCAATAATTAATTCGAACGACGCAATAGACAAGCTAGATGAACGAACGATGAACTGATAATGAAAATATATGTAGCGAACAAGGTTGGAGATATTGATCATTTGTTGTGAAGAAAGCGCTACTCGGAACACATGTTCATAAAGAGCAACAACTCGTATAGAGATTGTGAGGTCAATCGGGAATGCGAAGGTATTGCAAAAACCCAAAATTAAATTGACGGAAGATATCTTAAGCGATGTAACTTAAGTCTTGAATCAGAAAAGTAGACTTGATCCCGTGGATCTTGACTTGAAGAATTGACAGTTTCAGATGGTAAAATTGGAGTTGTCATCGCTTTTTAGAAAGTATTAAGGATATGCAAAATATTAGTGTAATTATGCATATGACTAGCCGAGTGCACCGAGTAAGGTCTTGGCAAGTCGGATAGATGAAGGCTCGAGAGCGATTATCTCGAATAGTCATTCTAGAGCAACTTATCGATAAAAAATCAATCAAATGTTAACGTTTACTTGGTATATTCTGCGAATAAATTTGGACATCTACCAATGTAGAGTGCAACAATCGGCAGGAAGGAAAAACTTTAGAGAACAGTGAAAATGTCGTGGCTTGAACATTTGCTAGAGTAGGATTTCAGGGGTTTTACTACAATTCCTAAGTGTGAATACAATTGAGATTTATGGTGTTATTAGAAATTTATAGGATACTAGTATATGGGAGACACGAAAGAGTTGGTTTGTTATATAGGAATCTGCATTGTGTTCCTGAGAATTGGGATTGACATGTGTTTAAATGAGCAAATGGTCAGATTCATGTGACATCCAATTTTCAAAGAAATCCCGTATTAAGTAAACTAGATGTATGAGTGAATGATAAATTATGAAAGATCAGGTCTTTTGGAGAATAAAGTTTAACTACAAAGAGTAGATGTGCTCAGAAAAGTTCTAAGGATTTGAAGATGCAAGATGTCGAGGAATTCCGAAGGGTGATTAGAGTTTACGAGAAAGATGTCATGCTTTATGGGAATAGAAAGTCACACCAAGAGAATAACATCTTAAACGGGTATTAGGAACTTTGTGTGGGCTTATTAGAATTCTAAGAATTGATAAAAGGATTAATTGGAGGTTCTAGATTAGCTTAAACTGCTGCATCATCAACGACATTATATAAAAATAACTAGTAGCATCAGGATATGAAAAGCAGATCATAAAAAAGTGAATACACGATTATGTACACAAATGAGCGAGTAAGCACATATTCATAGATATAGCATATTGGATAAACAAACAAAGATGTGAGCATCCATAGGTCGTAAAAACTCGTTGAGGTAAGGAAAGTTTTTCCTTAATTGTAGGGTTAATACAAGGGATTTCCCCACTTATGGTATATGCAGCATGACCTGAAGCCTCCTAAGAGTAGAGTGTTTCCTTCATTTTTACAGAGTGGGACTGAATTATTGCGAGGCGACATATCAGTTGACCTCATATGTCGTTCTCTAAAACTAAAGAGTCTTGAAAGAAGGTTCGGAGGGATGAAAAACTGACCTTTGCGTGTCTTGTGTGTGATATTGTACGATCAAGAGTCGATAGAAATATGTGATGACAGTTTTTGAAAAACAGCAATAAATAATTGTGATAAATGTGTGATAGTATCGGTGATAAAGCAGTAAACATGTAGCGGCAAGTTGTGAAAGAAAATAAACATATAATAAAGTTAAACAAATAATTTACATAATATAAACAAATATCCCCAAGTGTTTGAAATTAGACTAAGTCCGCTAAGGTTAGAACCTTAATCCCCAATAGAGTGGCCATATTGTTGCATCCTATTCTACACGAGTTAAAATAAAATACAACTTATGGTTCTTCTGAGGTTCATAAAAGTGAAGAGTCACCACCTAATATTTAAGGTGTATTAGGGTAACAAAATAAATCGGACATGGATTAATATCTTAGTAGTCTGCTAAACTAGTGAGATTCTAAATAAGGGTTCAGGTTATGCTAAGGGGAAGGTATTAGACATTTCTTGAAATTTACCCAAGGTAGTTCCTTAAACTTAGTCTAAAATGGGAAAGTTTATTTACATTTCAATTATTTGTTTATCAATTGCTAGAGTTTAAGTTCAGAGGAAAACTAACACAATAATCATGTATCTAAATAAACGGTTAATCAAGTACATCTTACTCAAATAAGGTTGATCAGTTAATTATTTGAATTAATAGGCCTAAAAAGCGACTAATCGAATTCGAAATACTTTTCTAACTTAGAATACGCTAACTTGATTATTTATTTAAAGGTAAAAATATACTAGCTAGAATGACGACTCAATTATGTAATTAGTTGATGAATCAATCTTAAAGCTTCTTAACTCTAAGTGGTGACATAATTTTTTTAACTTAGTTATAGATCAAATCAATATGCCGATGGACATACAAGATTATAGTTAAGTTAAGTATACTACATTCAAGTGAATACTCATAACTAATATTAACAAGGCTAATCACAGAAGGATGAAAGAAATATACTATACATGAATTAAACAAAACCTCCCTTCAAAATTCCAAAGTTGTAGAAATATTTTGATATTTTTCTGGAAAAAGGAAATAAGGCGAGCCTAATTTGAATGGCTGGTATTGACTCTTCCTGACGGCGTCTCTCTAACGAAGCTTCCCATGTGTAAGAATTTCTCACAAAAAGAAGATAAATTATTAGTAAAAATATATGCCACCTTAACTTTGGTGGCAAAATTTGGAGTAACGTATTAAAATAAATAAATAAATTAATAAATACATAAATTTAAAGTTGAGAGTCAGAATAATGTGGGGTCAGGTATAGGCGAGGCAGAAACGGACCCAACGCAATGTTGCTTTCCTCTATTTCATTTTATATGATCAAGTCTTTTAAACATCTTAAAACAAGACGAAAAGCATTTCAGGGAAACGTAAGAGGATATTAAATAAAAGGTTTGATCATTCAAAAGCTATGTGAAGAAAAAAATATTTTGATGTTTGAATTGTTTGAATTGTAAAAATATGACGAACCTTTAATGTGATAGTAAAAGTTGTCAAGTTTTAAAACATTTTAGAAAGTGAAACATAAAATTGAAAAATGAGGGAAGTAACTAGTTGCTTTAATTTATTTTTTTATATATAAAGTTATACGTGCGATTCATACTAGAGGTCAGCTATTAACCTACCATTGTTATCATGTCCCTTAACGTACTTGGCCCACTTGGGGTGATGACTCCACTTTATCCTATGTTATACTTGATTGCTTTTTACGGTCGAACCGATTAAGTTCATCTGTGTCTAGTCATATTCGCTGATGATGGCTCTGCTTGTTTTTGGGGTCCATTGTGTATCATGGTGGAATCTCAAATGACATCATCAATCGATTGTAGTGTATATGTAAAGAAATGTAGCGACAATTAGGTACCCATCAAGATTCATATTAAACGGTTAACCAATAGAACTTAAGTAAAATATCAAATTAAACCGTAAGTAGTAGTTGAAGAAAATAAATTACACACACGTTAAAGACTCGAAAAAAGGAAATTAGGGAACTGACCTAAACGAATTAACGAGTTTGAAAAAGAATCAGATAACTAATTTCAGCTCAAAGTTTGGTAGAGAGAAAAAGTATGTGTTATTATTAAACTTTGTAAAGGAAATTGAAGCTATTAAAACTTTGTAGAAGTCTGACTCTCTTTTAGAACCATTTTTTAAATTCCCTAAATCGTACAAAGGAGCTATTAGCTAATACCCCGAAGTCCCCCCTTATACGAAATTCATTATTGCTCCAGAAAAGATTATAAAAATACCAAGGATCTATCATCGACAGTAATTAAACTAAAGACTGCACTTTAGAGTTAGTAATTCATTGTTAACTAGGGTAAAAACTTTTAAGTTATAGTAATTATATTTGTTTATTTGTTATCAGATTAATTAATGTTTTTAGCTTAGAGGATAGAGCTCAATCCTCATAGACTCTAACTTTAAATTAAAGATATTTCAAAAATGTTCATCAAACAATCTGGGTGACTTTCGGTCCCCCACCCTTTGGGTGAAAATGGACAGGCTGCCCATCAGACCAGGTAAGCTTATTTGTCAAAGTAGTTTCATTTAATTTATATATCTGTTTACTACACTTTATATGTCTATTTAGTAATATTTTCCGGAGAAGAGGTGTCAGATGACACTGCTTCGGTTAACATGTTTCCGCCCCTGAATCTAATTATACTGATATTTAGTGTTGAAATTAATCACACAACAAAAAATTAATCACATAATTGAATTAAAAATAATGTTAGCACATTTTTCTTGTGTCCAGATGTATCTCGGAGAGAAGGCGAGAGGCCTGAACAGGAAATGAACATGCGGGATTCGAGTCGGCGTTATCGAGTATTGCTTACCCTTAAATCCGGATAACAATTGAATTTGTTCGTGGTGCTAAGGATCCGTGAATCAATTTGATACGATATTATTAAAGGATAATAAGCAAAAGGAAATAGCCAAACCACAAGAATTAAATAGCTGGTGATGAAATATAAGAAATAGGCAAGCTTAGTGAACAGTAACAATGGCGATGAACAGTAACTTTATCAGTATTTTCTCTCAGAATGTGTCGTGTCCTACAGTGATGGTTGAATGCTCTTCTTATAGATAGCTAAAAGAGTCCTAAACATGGTAAAAGTCTAATTACAAAGTAAATCCCTTGAATTACGGGACGAAATATCCTAAAATGATGCTTTAACGTCTATAACGGTTGAGATATTTGCTCCCGGTGAAATATCCGGAATTCGCGAGATATTCGGTTCGAAACTGATCCCTTGTCACGAGATGCCCCCTGGCCGACCGATATCGGTTGCCCCATTTCGGCTGCTCCAGCCTCTGTGTCCGATTTGTTGATTTCGGACCGGGGCAGCCCGGTCTCGTATTGTGCCCGGATCTGACTTCACTCGGTGGTATCCGACCTAATACAGATAGTCCCCTCGTTTATTGGAGAGTAAGGACAAAAAACGACATGAGTTACCAACCTTCGAATCTTTTGGCTAAACAATCGATATCTCCACTAAACGTGACGCGGAAGCAAAGCTGTCAAAATCGCTTATCCCCAAAAAGATCCTATGTGTGACGGCAGCGTTGTGATGTACACAACCGTCGATGCAGGAAATCATTACCTGTCGCTTCCGCAGAACCTTGTACCTTTTTAATGCATTTAATGCGTGCATTTAATGCCGCTTACCTCGTGCTTCATGCCGCCGCTTTTTGGGAAAGTATAAATACTTCCTTCCCCTTTGAATCAGTCCGTTTATCTTCACGCTATTAACTGCTTTGCTTCTTTCGACCTATTTTACCAGAAAAGCTCTTAATCTTCTCCATCAGAAACCTTCTAATCTCCCCTGTTTCTTGCTACTTCAATGGCCAAAACTTCTAAATCAGTTCCCCAGAGACAGACTTCTCCCACTCTGCCTGTTGAAGAGGCTGAGCCCATCCACACTGAAGAAACCTCTAGGGAGCCCCCATTGAAGGCCTTCATACCAGTGGGATGCTTCATAGGCTCCGACTTTAAGGTCGAGAAGCCGTCCCCGGTACCCGGTCGAGGTGAACCGGTTTCAGACTATATCAGTTCGATCACCCCAAAACACCTTGAGAGGGTGAAGGCTGAGTGCCATTGGACTGATAAGGAAATAATAATACCTTCTCCCAATGAAGCCATTACCACACATGTGGAGGGGTACCTTAGTGTACATACTTACCCGTTCACGTTAGGACCCATAGACCCTTTGATTGTCGAGTTTTGTAGGAGATATCAGGTCACTTTAGCTCAAGTCCGCCCTTCTATGTGGTGTATAGTTTATCTTTTTTGTTTTTTCATAGATAAGGTCGAGGAAGGACACCCTTTTACCCTCGACCATTTGCTTCGATTATACAGTCCCCGAATGTTCCGAGGGGGCTGATTAAACTAGCTCGTCGGGCCAGTAAGGCTCCGTTCTCGAGCATTGACGAAGACAGGGATCGCGGCTGGATGAGCTGATACGTCCGAATTAAAACTTCTGACCTGATCCCTGCCGATAATATGCCGTTCCCCGAGAAGTGGAACACAAGACGTAAGTGCTTCCCTATTTGACTTCTTTCATTACTGTCTTTCAGCGTATAACTGATGTGTTATCATGTGCAGCCGTTTCCCAGGTACCGGCCGCGATCGATGACCTGATGGAATGGGTAAGAAAATCGTGGCCCAAAGGTCCTATTCCGAGCGGGCCTGGAGGGAAATATCGAAAGGTCTTTGGGAGGATAAGAACAATGGTGAGCTTCATCTATACTCATCTTTTCCAAAACAATCGGCACCAATACTTAACATTATGAAAATATGCTTTGCAGGTCTCTCGAAGGATGCCGAGTTGAGGTCGGCAATTACCGATGGGACAGTTCCTCGTCCCCTTCCCGTGTCGAAGAAGGAAGGAGGAAAGAAAATAAAAAGGGCTCCCGACAATGCTGAGCCCGAAAAGAAGAGAGG
>MCJB01052607.1:0-22818 GCA_002018475.1 Nicotiana obtusifolia | reverse complement strand
TGTAAAATATAGTTATAAATAAGGGCTTCTTGTATTGAATAAGAATATCAATAATATATTCTCTTTTTCCCGTGCTTTCTCACAGTTTATGTTGATGATATGTTATATAAGTCCCTGCGAGCAGAGGATCATTTGAACCATTTGCAAGAAACATTCGACGAGCTGAAGCAATATAACATGAAACTGAAACCGGAAAAATGCGCGTTCGGTGTGGGCTCAGGCAAGTTCCTCGGTTTCATGGTCTCGAATCGAGGAATAGAAATCAACCCCGAAAAGATCAAGGCTATCGAGGACATCACAGTTGTAGATAATGTGAAGGCTGTACAAAAGCTGACAGGCCGTATAGCCGCTTTGGGACGATTTATTTCAAGTTCATGCAATAAAAGCCATCGATTTTTCAATCTATTGAAAAAGAAGAACAACTTCTCATGGACACTGGAGTGCCAACACGCTTTAGAAGAGCTTAAAAGGTATCTGTCTAGCCCACCCTTGCTGCATACACCGAAGACAGGTGAACGGCTGTACCTCTACCTTGCTGTCTCGGAAGTAGCGGTAAGTGGAGTTCTAGTTCGAGAAGAACAAGGTACGCAATTTCCAATTTATTACGTTAGTAGAATCTTAGACGAGGCTGAAACTAGGTACCCTCATTTGGAAAAACTAGCGCTCGCTTTGTTGATTGCCTCTAGGAAACTGAAACCTTATTTTCAATGTCATCCCATATGCGTTGTAATGACTTACCCGTTAAGAAGTACAATGCATAAGCCCGAGCTCTCCAGCCGATTGGCCAAATGGGATATCGAAGTAAGTGGGTATGATATCGAATATCGACCCCGAACCGCCATTAAATCTCAGGTGTTGGCAGATTTCGTCGTTGATTTTACACCATCCCTAATACCCAAGGTCGAAAGAGATGGCTGGATCGAAGACTCTTTTGGGAGTGTGGACCTTGTTCACAGATGGTGCCTCGAACGCGAAGGGATCGGGGCTTGGTATCATGCTAAAGCCCCCAACCGGTAACACAATTTGATAGTCTATCAAGACTGTGAAATTAACTAACAATGAAGCAGAATATGAGGCTATGATTGTAGGTTTAGAACTAGCCAAAATCCTGGGAGCGGAAATAATCGAAGCTAAGTGCAACTCCCTTCTTGTGGTGAATCAAGTCAACTGAACTTTTGAGGTCCGAGAAGGACGAATGCAGAGATATTTAGACAAACTACAAGTTACACTGCATAGGTTCAAAGAATGAACCTTACAACACATACCTCGAGAGCAAAACAGCAAAGCCGATGCCCTCGCCAGTTTGGGATCATCGGCCGAAGATGATGAGATCGAATCCGAAAAGGTCGTATATCTCATGAGGTCGGTAGTGGAAGAAGGCCACGCAGAAATTAATACGACGAGTCTGACCTGGGATTGGAGGAACAAATACATAGAATACCTAAGCTCCGGTAAACTCCCCTCAGATCCAAAAGAATCAAGATCCTTGCGCATAAAGGCGGCTTGATTCTGTTTATCCGATGACGAAACTTTATTTAGAAGAAAGTTCGGTGGGCCCCTCGCGATATGTCAGGGACCGGGTGAAACCGAATACATTTTATGAGAAATCCACGAAGGCACTTGTGGGAATCATTCCGGTGTCGAGCCCCTAATTCGAAAAATAATCAAAGCCGGTTATTATTAGATCGACATGGAAAAGGACGCGAAGGAGTTCGTTCACAAATGTAACGAATGTCAAAGACATGCCCCGATGATCCATCAGCCCGGGAAAACATTGCGTTCGGGCTTATCACCATGGCCGTTCATGAAATAGGGAATGGACATCGTTGGCCCTCTTTCCTACACACCAGGTAAGGCTCAATTCATTTTTTTTATGACTGACTATTTCTCCAAATGCGTGGAAGCGCAGGCATACGAGAAGGTTAGGGAAAAAGAAGTAATCGAGTTCATTTGGGATTACATCATATGTCGGTTTAGGATGCCATCAGAGATCGTGTGTGATAATAGGAAACAGTTCGTCGGCAGCAAAGTGACGAAGTTCCTCAAAGATAACAAGATCAAAAGAATCCTATCAACGCCCTATCACCCCAGCGGGAATGGACAAGCCGAATCCTATCAACGCCCTATCACCTCAGCGGGAATGGAATAAGACCTACTAAGGCAAACCCCAATTTTTAAAAGGCCAAGGCCATACCGAGTTAACGAAACTCGAAGGGGAATAAGACCTACTAAGGCAAACCCCAATTTTTAAAAGGCCAAGGCCATACCGAGTTTACGAAATTCGAAGGGGAATAAGACCTACTAAGGCCAACACTAATTCTTAAAGGGCTATGGCCATACCGATTTAACGAAACTCGAAGGGGAATAAGACCTACTAAGGCAAACCCCGGATCTTTACAAGAATAAGGCCATACCGAGTTAATCGAAGGAAAGAAAAACCTACTAAGGCATATCCCAGAATTGGCCAAGTCCAAACTGAATTCGAGGAACAGAAAATTTACCGAGATAAACCATCGGTCCTAATGGAAAGAATCAAAGCAAGTCAGCAATAAAAGAAGGAAAGGAAAAAAGGCTTTTATATATATACGAGATATGATTACAAAGATGGGGACTTCATTACATAATATCAAGAAAAAACAAGAGAAGGTGCTTCATTCCATGTTCTCGAAGTCATCTTCCTCCGGAAAGGCTTGTTTTCTGGCTTCGGCCTCGATCTTTTTGGCATCATCGATCTCGGCTGATAGATCGAACCCCCGAGCATGTATCTCCTCGAGAACGGATAGGCGAGTTTGCCACTTCATGTAATCAACCAAAATTTTTGATTCATCTTGAGCAGCCTCAGCGTCGACCTTGTACTGGGCCACCAGCTCATCGGCCTCAACCTTGGTTTCAGCAGCCTCCGATTTCGCCATATGCAGCTCGTTGGCCAAAACATCTCGATCCGAGTTGATCACGCTGACTTGAGATTGGAGTAGGTCAGTGCTCTTAGTCAGAGCCTCGATTCTCCCTTTTGTCTCCGTCAGTTGAGTTTCTGATGAAACTAACTGAGCACGGAAGGCCACTTTTTCCGAAGCCGGTTGATCCATTCATTGGCTTCAGCTCTAGCATCGCTTGCCTTAGATCAGAGTCGGGTTATTTGATCGAGCTGCTTCCCCATCTGCTCGACTAAGCCAGAATTCTCTCACCGTACAAAATCCAGTTCGGCCCGAAGGTTCATCTTCTCCCCTTCGAGCCGCTCGCAACGCCCTGATTCTTCCCGCTGACGAAGAAAAGTCTCATGATGAAGCACCGAGGACTGCAAACACGAAAGGAAATATGGCAGTTAGTCGAAGTTTTAAAGTACAAAACAATGAACACCAGATGAGGCTTATCAGAAACTTACCTTATTCAATGCTTGCTGAGCTTCATTGAACAAGCAGGGTACGTCCACCTCGTTCATCTTAGCCTGATCTTCTTCGGTCACCAAACACCGAAGATAGTTAGCCACCCCTACAGGAGCGGAAAGGACCCTAGCATCTTTGGGAATGGCGAAGGTTATGATCCGCTTCCGATCAGGATCTGAACTCGGAGCAGGAAATCTATCGACCAACTTCGGACCGAAAGAAACCTTGCTCATACCGGTGGAGGGACTTTTCCTCGGTACTTCTAGGTTACCGAGCCCAAAGGTATCCTCAGCAGACGCCGAATCCACGCCATCGAAGATACCTCGGAAAGGGCCTTTCGGTACATGGCTCCTGGCCGGGGAATGTCTTTTTGCGGCTTGGGCCTCGTTCAGGGTCGACTTCGAGAAGGAAGGGGAGTCTATCATTTTTATGGGACCCGAGATCCCCTATGAATCCCCTCTCACATCGGCAGAAGCCCCAGCTCTTGCCCCCATTTCGAAGCCCTCGACTCGATGACAGTGTCTTTCATCGGCACTCTGCTCGGGGACTCCCCGTCATTCAGTTCGAGACGGCTCGTTACCCAAAAAGTCAAAATCTTCATCTTCCTCGGACTCGTCTCTCAATCGATGAAGTGAGTCCGAGGACAGAATTCGGTCATCAATGCTGCTCTTGGGCTTACGAGCTATCCTTTTCCTCGGTCTCCTTCTCTCGGGCTTAGAAGAACTGGGGGCTTCTCTCTTCTTTTTCTCTTTCTCCTGCTCTGAAGCAGGGGGCTAGCAAGGAACCTCATTGCCAGGGGATGCTGGCCTCAATTCAACGTCCTTTGATAAACCTACAAATGAAGAGTAAAACAAATTAGAAATCAATAACATAAGACGCTGAGTTCGAACTTAACCGGTCTCACCATGGTGTTTGGCCTCCCATCGGCCCTTCGAGATCTCGCGCCAGGCACGTTCCGAATAGGTCTTTTGAGACACTAATTTTTCGACCCATTCCTTCAGATGAGAAATCGCGGCCGGCATATGAGATACGACTACATCATATGGAATTGGTTAATAAAATAACGGAGGAAAAAATATTGAACAAGTTGAAATATAGGATAACACTTACGGTTCATGTTCCACTTCTTAGGGAATGACATGTCTTCAGCCGGAATCAGGTCCGATGTTTTCACTCGAACGAATCGGCCCATCCAGCCTCGATCCCTATCCTCATCAATGCTCGAGAAGGGGGCTTTGCTTGCCCGGCGAGCAAGTTTATTAATCCCCCTCGGAAGAGTCGGGGACTGTATAACCGCAGGAGATGGTCGACGGTGAAAGGGTGCCCGTTGATCTTGCTTACAAAAAAGTGAAAGAGAATGACTATTCTCCAAAGAAGGGTGGATCTGACCTAACGTTACCTCGTACCTTTTGCAAAAGGCAACAATAACAGGGTCCAAAAGTCCCAACATGAAGGGATTAGTGTAAACACTCAAATAACCGTCCACGTGGGTGGTGATTGCCTCTTCCGGTGCAGGAATGACCATGCACTTACCGATCCAATTACAATCTTCTTTAACCTTGTCAAGGTTTTTGTCCGCGATCGAACAAATATACCTAGTGACCGGTTCACACCAGTCCCGTACTGAAGAAGTTTCATCTACTTTAAAGTCGGTACCAATTGAACACCCAGTCGGTACGAACGCCTTCAAAGGAGGTCAACCATGGTTTCCTCAACATCAACAGGCTGAGGATCTTCAGTAGGTTGAGAAGAAGAAGGGGTCTGTCTCTGAGGAACGGATTTAGAGGTTTTTGCCATTGTCAATTAGGAGATAAAGAAGTTAAAAGGTGCAAGAGTGAGATAAGAATAAAATGGAAATCACTTGCGAGACAGCTTAGAAAATTTGAAGAAGAGAATAATTCAAATGTTCAAATAGCGCAAACTCCTGAAATTGAGGTTATTTATATCCCCTCAAAAGCGGCGGTTCGCGTCCCAAAGCGAGGGAGCATTAATTAGCATGTACTGATGTTGCAGAGATTTGTCCCAAGTTTGTCTCTGAAGAGACGTTTTCGACGCGTACCACGTACGTCACAGTGCCACCGTCATTTATCAATATGATGATTCGTTTCTTTTGATGTGACGCTCCGACTTTCGTGCCACACGCGTCATAAATATGTCGCCATTTAACCTAATCAAAAATTTGCGGCTTATGTCGTTTTTCATCATTACTCTCCAAAAAACGAGTGGACTATCTGTATGGGGTCGAAGTCGGTCCGCTTGCAAATGGACAAATCTGACTCTAATTTATACGGTTGGTATCGATCGTAATTACTGTTCGGTAAATCGAGGTCAAGATATCAAAGATCGAAGAGCGAGAACGAATAACATCGAAGCAGGAATATCGAGGTATCAAAGATCGAAAGTCGAGACCGAACAATATCGAATCAGAACACGAAGCCTTGATGCTTGAGATGAGTTTGTCGAGCTCGATTATGAGAAATGTCCTAGGGTAAGTTATCAGATCTGCGTAACGAGAGGACCGAAAATCCTGTGATATGTAAATATCTCGGCGGGAATCACGGCATCAATCAACAAGACCGTTGAAATCAGTAAATCAAGGGATATTTTACCTTGTAAACAGATTCCTGCCTTATATAAGAGATTATCCCCCCTCTATATAGAGGGGCAATGTAATTGTAAAAAGGATCTCACGAAACAATTATCAAAATATAGAAAAGAAGTCTGCTTTATTGCCTCTTTACTCGTTTGGTTCATACTTGTTCATCTTGGAGAAATCAATCAAGACCAAGACTATTCAAGGCTTGTGGTTTGTATTTTTTCCCAATTTATTTACTGAATTTAATCTCTATTTTATTCTTCATTATTTGTATCAAACTAAATCACGTGTCCTTAAAACCACGTACAAATTTAATTGTTATCCGAAGCCAAATATAAACACTTTCTTTAAGCAGGGTAAGGTCTTGTACTTTATTTTTTTCAAACTCCATTGATGAGATTCACTGCGCTTTTTGTTATTATTACTGATGTTACGTTGTAACTTTTGTGTGAGGCACCTGCAGCTGCATGGTGCATAAAGATGGCTATTATTACTGAGTTTGAGCTAAAATTAGCCCCCACTTCATCGGGGGTGGTGTAATTTGCTTTATTTGTCCGGACAAAAACAAAAGATGCAAAGTTTTATTTTAAATATGGTTCGTAGAAATTTGACAAAAGGCAACTGACCACCGTTAGGACACTATCTTTATGTATTATCGAGGCAAATAACAATATCCACTAAAGCAAGTGGAAATTGAGGTTGAGTTGCCAATCATTGTTTTGTTTGCTTATTATTTTTTTGGTGCTTTGCTTTAGTTTATTTCTTTTTATCTCTATAGAAGTGCTTGTCTTTTCGTTCGTACATGTTATCACTTTGAACTACATCGTTCTTTATCCCTCTTGGCTGAATCTTTAGTGTAATATTACTACTCCATTATAATTCCTAACCTTTTCAACAGATTATCATGACTGAACTTTATATCTGATCAATTCGTAAGAGTCACTAAGTAAAGATAGTAAAAGCATTCTGTATATTCCTTCTCTCATAAGAAAACATATTAATATCATAGTATAAATAACCCATCCAATTCCCAAGTCTAAGGCAGCTAGCAAACATCAACCACTAGCACAGAATTTAGCAGAAGCGATGTTTGCCACAACACCACGTTCTTTGTACCGTAACTTTTCAAGAGCACTTTCGAAACCTCCTGCAAATCCACCAACTATTACAGGGTATTTAGTACTTACTGATGAAGACTCCGAAGAAATGGATACTTTTTGCTGGGGAATATGCAAGCACAGCAGTATCACCAAGCTCCCATTTCCTCAGGACAGAATTGTGAAAGTTGTTCATAATCCAGAGTTTGGTGAGCCTAGTGTTCATAAAGTTTGGGTTTTACCTGTTCTTGATCAACCCCTATCATCTAACCGCTACTATGTTATCAAAGCCAAAGGCAGACACAAAGGGTATGTCACTTAGAATTTCTTCATATCCCAGGAAAAAATTGACAGATTATTATTATCAATAGCTATATAAGTTGTTGTAGGCCGCCTCACCGCTAAAAAAATAGGAATTAGCGACGGACAAATTCTGTAGCTAAACAGCAAAATTCGTTGCTAATTCTACTTAGCAACGGATTAGTCACATATTATCAAAAAATTCTGTTAGCTACGAGCGATTAAGCAACATATCAGCGATGAAGTTCATAGCTAATTTCAGTTTTTTTAGTAGTGCCTTAACTTGATGGTATAAGAGAATAACATACCGTAGCTCAAGGAAGTTAAATTCATTTAAGCTATATGCACTGGCTGTGTCACTATCAGTGTAATTATTTAACATGACGTCAGTAACCAGTATATAGAACTTAACCTCATATTTATATATTGCAGAAATTTTCAAGTAATTTTTTATACATGACCCGATTGATGTTAGTGCATAAAGCTTAAACTCATTAGTCGTTCCTTTCGATCAATTCATGCAGGCGGGCCTATACATCCTGGAAAGAAGCAGATATGGATAGTTGTTGCTTTGACAATT
The DNA here is from genome assembly GCA_002018475.1 of Nicotiana obtusifolia. Lineage (NCBI taxonomy): Eukaryota > Viridiplantae > Streptophyta > Magnoliopsida > Solanales > Solanaceae > Nicotiana > Nicotiana obtusifolia. The sequence continues at coordinate 14,862 of MCJB01052607.1, read as the reverse complement.
CGATGAATGATCTAAAGCCAAGGCCTTTTAATCACAAAGACCCATATCAGCAATTTGAGATTTGTCCCTACGATTTTGGTGGTTTTTATGCTAAATCTGTAGCCTATGATGGAGTTCCTCCAAAATTCCTCAGGAAAAAAGGGTGGCACGTTAATAGTGTCCAGTCACTTAAAGTCAATTTGAGAGAAGCTCAAGGCCTACAATTATCCTCTCAACCATCTGATTCAGATACACCTGAATTAAATATTCCAGCATCTTCCAAACGTTCAGATCCAGTAATTCTTGGCAAATGGTATTGTCCATGTGTGCTAGTAAAAGAGAGAAATATTAGAACTAAAGAACAGATGAATAAATCTTTGTTCTATGAAGTGACTCTTAAGTGTTGGTGGGAGCAAATATTTTCTTGTGAGAATCAAACAAGAAAAAAAAGAGCTCATGTAGAAGTAGATGCACGTGTGAGAAAGTTGTTAACTTTAATCAGTGGGACAGAAGCTGTAAAAGATGAAGAAGAAAGTGGAGGTTTTGTTTGGTATAGAGTGAAAGAGGAATATAGAAAGAAATGTACAGTGGAGAAAGTAGGATTGAGTTCTGCTATTGTTGAGAAAATGAGATGGATGCAAGAGAGAAGGGGATGGTTCGATGGAGGAGAGAGTGATGTAAGAGTGGAAGGTGTAGAAGAGATAGAAAGTGAGAATGGGTATTGGACAAAGTTTAGTTGTTATGTTTTGGTGGAGGGCTTTGTGTTTAGGAGAATGGATGGGAGTTTGTTAATCAACTTCAACTTCAAGAATACTCAGAAGATTGTGTGCCAGTGGGAATGAGGAACATCTATAAGAAATATGTTGAATTTTGTACATGTTAATGTATTGTTGGCTTATCCACTTCTGTATGTATTCTGTTGACGATCTTCTTTACACTGTTGTCTCTGCTTAAGTTGAATAACTACAGAATGTCTCTTTTTTGTATAATTCATCTTTTGTTGTACATCGCAATAACTGTTTTACCTGTGTTATCACATGTGCATAAGAAACAGTGTACACTAAACAGTTACTTATAATTTATTCCCCTTATGGATAGGCTAGTCTAGTTGCCAAGAGGTCTCAATTCGAATCGGAATCTCAATGACCCTATGACTGATATTTTTCACCGTAGAGTAATCTATGCTAAACCTCTGGCTGTGGTGGTTTATTCTCCTTGGAACCAATAGACACTATCATTATTGATATAAACACTCAAAGATAATGATTGAAAACTGTATCTATATTGAATGTCAAGTTAATTTTAAATACAAGTCTTTTTATCTTTAATAATTCATATCATATTTAAAAAAAAAAAAAAACGTAAAAACACGTTGATTATATCAAATTTGGAGGCCCCAATAATTTTAGTTCATCATAGGTAGGGACACTATTGCTGAGATAATAACTTCTATACAAATGCTGATATGGATCGAAAAAGGGTGGTTCGAATAGCATCTACTAATATTACCGAAAATATTGTTCAAATACTTTTACGAGAAGGTTTTATCAAAACCATGAGATAACATCGAGAAAACAACAAATATTTTTTGGTTTTAACCCTGCGACATAGAAGTAATAGGAAAAGGCCCTACAGAAATATTTTAAATTTAAAATGAATCAGTCAACCTGGTCTACAAATCTATTCTAATTATCAACGAATTCCACGAATTTTAGGAGGAATGGGGATTGTAATTCTTTCTACTTCTCGAATAATTCTTTTTGTAAGGTCGTTTGTAATTCATAGATTCCGCGCGGTCGACTTTCTATTAATAATTTTGGGAATCCCATAAAAATTATGACCTGGATCAGATCGATTCTTTTTTGAATCTCTATACGTGCAATTCCCTCGACGCCAGAGGACGTTCTCATATTCTTTTGTATATAATTCTTGATACAATCTCTTATTTTTTGATCTTCCTGTAAACCTTCAGAATAATTTTTTGGTTGTGAAAACCAAAGGGAATGATGACCTTGGGTTGTACCTGGTCTGAAAACAAGTGGATTTATTTTTTGTCCCATAATCCCCCACTATTATACATATCACGATACGACATAGCTGTAGATTTTTTTTTCTCCATCTCGTTTTTTCTTTTAACGAATACATCTCTACATTTTCATCATCTAAAGATAAGAGTACTCCTTGAATTAGGAGACTTATTCAAATCAAAACACTATCAAAAGCTAACTAACTAAATGATAAACATGAACTGAAAGTATAACTTTAAATCTATATCTAATCTAAGGGTAAGCATTAAAGATAAGGACTAGTCCTAACGGATAACAGCAGTTGTTCCAATACGCCCCCCTTAAGTTAGGTGATGTGTCACTAAGCCTAACTTGAACAAATTTCGGTCAAAGGCTGATTTGGCAAGTGGTTTGGTGAGCATATTAGCGAGCTGGTCAGCAGAATGAACATGAACAACCCGAACCACCTTTTGTTCAGCATGGTTATGCACAAAGTGAAAGTCCACCTTAATATGCTTCATGCGACTATCAAGGCCTAGATTCTCACTTAGGTAAGTGACAACAATGTTGTCACAGTAGATTGTAGGGGTATCTATGAATGGGAGCTTCATCTCAAGCAATAGGTTTCTCACCCACAATAACTCAGCAAGAGCATTGGCAACAGCTCTATATTCAGCTTTAGTTGATGAGCGAGCTATAATTTTTTGCTTTTTTGAAAACCAACTGATAGGATTTTGATCAAGGAACAAAATGTACCAAGATGTGGAAGATCTGTCAGTGAGATCTCCAGCCCAGTCGTCATTAGAGTACATGTGCATATTGAAATCAAAATGTGGAGACACACGTAGGCCAAGCTAGATTGTACCATAAAGATACATGAGAACACGTTTCACAGCTTTCTAATGTAAGTCCGATGGAGATTGCATAAACTGGGACAATTTATTAACCGCATAGGAAATGTCCAGCCTTGTATGGGACAAATTTTGAAGTCTCTCTAGGACTCGGCGATAATGAGTTGCATTTGTAAGTTGAGCCCCATCATTGAGTTTGAGTAAATCGGAATTACTCATTGGTGTTTTAGTACTTTTGCAATCAGACATCAATTCAACACTTAGAATTTCATTGACATAATTTGCTTGAGAGAGAATAATGTTATCAGAACTTTGAATCACCTCAACATCAAGAAACTAATGAAGGTTTCCCAAATCTTTAAGTGAAAAGCGAGAGGTAAGAGAAGCTATAACCTCATTCACAGTGATAGGGTTGCTACCCGTAACGATGATGTCGTCAACATATACCAGAATGAGCATGAAGCTAGCATTGCTTATCCTAACGAATAAGGAGTTATCAAATTCGGTCTTGAAAAATCCCATGTAGAGAAGATGGCCTTTGAGTGCATTATACCAAGCCCGAGGTGCTAGCTTCATGCCATAAATCAACTTACGCGACTTATAAATATGAGTCGGATTGTTGTCACAAGCAAAGCCCGGAGGATGCGTCATGTAAACCTCTTTTTCAAGGTCACCTTGAAGAAAGGCATTGTTGATGTCGAGTTGGCGAAGAAGACAATGAAACCGAAGGGCAACATCAAGTATGATTCGGATAGTGGTGGATTTGACTACCGGACTTAAAGTCGAGTGAAAATCAGCACTTGGCCTCTGAGTAAATCCTTTGGCAACCAATCTCACTTTTAGCAATCAACAAACCCGTCTGCTTTTCCTTTAATTTTGAAAAGCCACTTACACAAAATAACATTTTTAGAAGGATCATTTGGAACTAATTCCCAAGTACAGTTATTCAATAAAACATCAAATTCTAGTTTCATAGCTTTCCTTCACTTAGGGTGTTCTCGGCTTGTTTGAAGGTATGCGGTTCAAGTGAGGTTTCTAAGTGAGCAAGATAGTTAAAAATTCTTTTTGGTTTTTGAATATTATTCTGTGGACGAGTGATTTTGCGATTGGGAAAGGAAGGGCAATGTGTCATTGTGGATTCAACTGGTGGTGCCGCTTGGCGATTGTCGGTTCGAATGGAGGCAACAAGGGGAGGGGCCATGGTTTTGGATTGGGGTGTTCTGCGATGATACACTAAAAAAGGGGGGGGGGGGAGGTCTAATGTTCTGAATTTTGAACTTGAAAAATTTATAGGAGTGTTGGGAGGTAGCGGGTAACGAGCAGTGGGAGAGAGAGAGAAGATGGACATGGGAAAATAGAGTCTTGGGCAATGAAAATTATAGAAGAAGGAGAAGAGTGAGGATTACCTTGAGTAGGAGTCTGTGGAGAGTCCAAACCCGCTTCTGCCGTTGGCGCGCCAGAGATGGAGGACTGGAGAGGTGGTACTATTTAGGTAAGGTGAGGAGAAGCCGTGAGTGACTAGTATTCTGCAACTGGGGGGTCATTTGGTCTTTTAATTCGTTGGGCAAATCTAAAATAACAGAAACATTAGGGGTGGGGTTGGGTGAATCAATAATTGTAGTATTTGCCCATTCAAGGTGAGTTGTTTTAATTGTAAAATTGGAGAATACATTTTTGAATGGAAAAATATTCTCAACAAATTGCACATGTCGGGATAGATAAATTTTTGATGAGATTGGATCAAAGCACTGGTGGCAGTGATGGGACAAGGAAAAATCGAGATAAACACATGGGGTGGATTTCGGTTCAAGTTTATTTTGGAGTATGGTTTAAGCCAAGGATAACATAAACAACCAAAAATTCGTAGAGAAGCGTAGTCAGGTGCCTTTCCAAATAATGTTTCAAACAAAGAATTATTATCTAAAAGTGGTGTAGGTAGTAGGTTAATTAGATAAAATGCATGGTGACAGGCGAAGGACAAAAAAAGTGATGGGAGAGACGCCTCATGTAAGAGTGTTCTAGCTGTTCCAATAATGTGGCGATGTCTTCGCTCAGCAAGAGCAACTCCTTGAGGCGTATAGGGTGGGGTGGAAAGATGTTCGATACCATGAAGCAAGAGTTAAGAGTCAAGACTTTTATACTCTCCTCCACCATCAGTATAAAGCGATAAAATTTTGGTATCGAAATATTTTTCTATCAAAGGATAGAATTTTTGAAAGATTTCTTTGACTTCAGATTTATTTTTAAGTGTGTAGAGCCAAGTATATCTCGTGTATTGATCAACAAAAATATAATAGTATAATTTTTTTTTAAGAGATAACACAGGAGAGGTCCCCGAAAAATCACTAAAAATAATTTGAAGAAGTTTAGAGCTTTTCAGAGTTAATTGGTGAAACGGGTGCTGATGGGCTTTATTAGTCAAACAAGAATTACAATAAAGAAACTTGTCTCGCTCAACAAACGGAAGCGAGAATTTATTCAAAACATATGTAAGAGCTCTAGAGTGCGGATGATCCAGCCTTTGGTGCCAAGTGGTTAAGGAAGTTATAGTGGTAGATATGTGAGCTTGTGGATGTGAAGTAAGCCACGCATATAGTCTATTTTTGATATGGCCGCACACCAACGGTGTCTGCGTTTTCAGATCCTTCACAAGAAAAGAGAAAGGAAAAAAATTCAACAGAGGTTAAATTGTCTTGACAGAATTTGAAAACAGAAATAAGATTGCGTTTAATAGCTGGAGCACATAGAATGTGAGTTAGCTTAAAAATATTATTTGATGCATTTAACTGAGTAGAACCGATATGTGAGATGAAAATTTTGTTACCATCACCGATGGAGACATCCTCGTTGCCATGGTAGGGTTGTAGGTTGTGAGATTCAGTTGTGTAGTGCTGGCACTAGAATCGACTATCCACGGGTTAGTAGTAGTGTTGAAGCCCGTGATGTAATTCACTTTGGCCTGAAAAGTTCTGGATGAGTTGATCCTGACGGAACCAAAATGTATAAGCAGGATTAGGGGTTATTTTCGTGCCAAAAGTGGTGCTCGGGGTGAGAATCATAGTGGACCCATCAAGGTGATCATAGAGGTCATGACCGTGCATAAGCATGGAGAACTGAGCTTTTCAAGTGGCAAATTGTGACTGCCACTAAGTTTGATAGGTAGTTGGGAAGCAGGGTTGAATTGAACAATGGTAGTAGTACCAGTAGTATTGTCGGCATTGACAACTCTGGGAGTGGTTCCATCTTTCGTCATTGGAGGATCTAGTGAAATTTTTTTTAGGATCGTGCTCATATTGTATAGGCTCAGATACCATATAAACACTCAAATATATAATGAAAAACTATATCTATATTGAATGCCAAGCTCAGTTTAAATACAAGTCTTCCTAAGAGTACTCCTTGAGTTAGGAGACTTATTCAAATCAAAACACTATCAAAGCTAACTAACTAAATGAAAAATATGAACTAAACTCTAAATGTGTATCTAATCAAAGGGTAAGCATTAAAGATAAGGACTAATCCTAACGGATAACAACCGGTAACAACAGTTGTTCCAATAAATGAATCCCAGTTTTTTTTATTTCAGAGTCCTAATGCCAATTGTTCTGTTAAACTCTAAGCTTCTGCAGCCCCATCTTCAATATTAATGATTAAGATATGCCCTAAAAGGGAATCTAATTCAAGTGATATGCTCCAGCTTTTGCTTAAATACAAGTTGTTTAATGATTTTGTGGTATTTGACATGGATGATGGTTTAATCGGTTAAGTATGTTGGAGATTTGAGGGGAAGAAATTTGAACATGACATATTAACGATTAATCATTGGTTCGTTGGTTTGATCCTCTATTGTATAGCTCAATTTCTGTGTCATTGTATCTGACATTTTTCTGGACTCTGAAATTAACATCCATGCTTTCCATCCGGAGAAGGTGGTCCACATGATAATGCAGGCCATTTTTAGTGATCCTCGGGCAACTTGGTTGAAACTAATGAAATTTGATACATAATATCTTTTTCATCTTGAAAATCTAACATCAGCTTTTGATAATTATATGCGTGACATTCTGCTGGTGCCATTTATATTTGATGCCTGTTCACAATAACATCGCCAATTAGTTGTCCAATAGCTAAGAATCAACAAGGAAAAGTATTCTCGACTTACGAACTTTTATTTTTCATCGAAAAGCTGTACAAGCATGATCCTGTTATATCATGAGTTGTTCTATTTTCCAGTTATGAGGTGTACACTTTTAGATATAGGTATCTTAGAGTTGTTAACACATTGTGTTACCACAGTAAGTACAATTGATTCCATTGTGAATTGATCCGCCATCTTTTGTAACAGCTGATATCTAGCTAGTATAAAAAATTATTCTTATTTTCTGGTTTGGAAGTACACGTTTTCAGATATGGGAGTCTCGGAGTTAATTATCAAGTCGCTTTGTTTATCAGCCGAAAGTAGCAACTTCTTTCTAAAGTTGGAACTATTTATCTTGATATATTGCTCTCTATATAGTTGGAACTGTTGGTTATTTTTAGTCTCATAAACTTCACTCATGTTGGTTGAGTTCTATTTTTTGAGTTTCTAACTTTTTGCCGTGGACAAGAAGTTGGGCTGATAACATAAATATTACACTATTTAGAGAAAGTAATCCACTAAATCACCAATTTAATAAGATGAAATTGTAACTTCCTTCGAATGCAGATGAAACTTTTGAAGTTTGCCTGTTTGTATAGGGTAGAATATGCTATGCCACGTGGCAGCTCAAAAGAGGGACATGTGGAATTTAAGACGGGGATAGTCAAAACTGAAGGCAACAATTCCGTCTGTCACCGAAAAGAATAATTCTCATAAAGATGCAATAAATACTCTTCGCCTGGTAGCATTTAATGGAGAATATTCTACAACATTAAGTACGTTGCCCGTTACAAGGATTTGACATTTATGCTCACTGTTACATCTTCATCAATTGCCATTATAATTGACATTAAAAAAGGGCACGATCCTAGGACCTCCTTTCCTAGACGTAGCTATAAATAGTGAGTTCTGTTATCATTGTAAGAACACGAATTTTCTGGCAAACTAATAAGCTTTTATCAATTTTACCTTCTTATTTTTGTTCTTGTTCATATTATTGTTGCGTCCATAGGCTTCACTACCAGAGTCTTTATTTCTGTCATTTCGTATTCCGATCAAGGCTAAGTGTTAAATATTTCTTCAATTATCTTATTATTTCTAGATCGAATTAATTTAATTGTTTAAAAACCACGTATAAATTCAACCATACCATTTTAGGGTAAACAGTTTGGCGCCCACCGTGGGGCCTAGACAGCCGTGCAATTAAGTTGATCCCTACCTTTTTTACTAACGTGTTTTGATTATTTTGTCATAGAAAAAATCATAAGAAATGGTAGATAACAGTGTTAAATAACATGCACAATCCCGAGGTTCGAGGGGATCAACCTCATTTCGAGGACTCAATCACTGACACCCGCAATGAGGGGAATGACGCCATGCCGGTGCTTGACAGGCAATATCCTCGACGTGTTTGGGAGACAACTCCTGATGATGCTGAGGAGGAACATGTCTTTGACGCGGTAAGGGTCCTACAAAAAAACAGGCGATCATTCTAGGCCACTTCACGCGACAGGATAATGTTATGACGGAGTTGAAGCAGGCGCTGTCGGGGGCTTCGAATAATGCAAATAGACAAGATTTGGTTCCTCCTGGTGCTCCAGCAAATCAAACCACGCAGAGGGTAGACAACAACACCCCGAGGGGCGAAGTTGGCTTCGATGGGGCCGGGGGGATCGGATCCGGCCTCAATAACAAAAATGATCCCTTCAAGAATGAACTCTTACAGTTTATGAGGGCAGTGAATGCCCGGATGGACCAAATCCCGGGTGCACCAAGCTCTTCAGTTTTGGAGTTCAAGGCTGCCTCTAAGTTATTCAATCTTTCAGCGGAAGTAGCCTCACGATCGGATGCAGTAAGAACGATATTATAAACTTTAATCCGTTTGGCCTTAGCCTCTTCAAACTAAACCCTCAACAGGGCAATCTCTCGGCTAAGGGTCTCCACTTCTTGCTCGCTTTTCTGCAAACGAGCCTCCGATATAGCGGCCTTAGTGGCTTTGGCTTCTAATTCTGAGAGGCAAGCGACACTTTGCTCCTGCTATGCCAAAAGCTGATGCTGTGCGGAGGTAATTTCTTCCTTCTCACGAATCAACCTCTAAAAAGCCCTCGGAAACAAGAAAGTTGGCCTACAACACAAGAAAGTCAAAACTCAGGATATGTTCACGCAAAAATAGAAGAACTAATAAATGAAGAAAGGAATGTACCGTTGCGACGTTGTGTATGGTGTTGTTAAAAAACAAACTCCCGAGAGTGCCTGAATTTTTTCCCAATCTTTCTCTGAAGCTAAAAGCTTCATTTAATTAGCAAGCTCCACCGGTCGGGATAGCAAGTTACATTCGGTAGAGACCGAAAAAGTTACATTCCTCCTCCTTTGTGGATCTTCAGAAGGGGCAGCATAATTTTGCTCCAAATTCCCATGAACTTGGGACTGGGGAAGAGGAACACCTTCTCCGTGATCAGGTGCGATCGGTGGAAATGATGTAGCAGTTGTTAGTGTTAGTGAATAGTGAGATGAAGCTGATTGAGTTGAAGAGTGAGAAGCAGCTGCAGCAAACGCAGTGCTGGTTGTTGGTTGCTCGTTAGCCGAGGATGGAAGGGACCAGTACTCAGCCCAAAATACCCGCCGCGACAATTGGGACACAAAACCGGGAGTTGGCATTTTCCACTATATCGTATTCCCCCCCCCCCCTGTAAAGTGACGAAACATTGTCCTCGGATGGTGTAACTAAGTCGACAGATTAAGCATTCTGTTGAGATGATGAGGATCATCTCCTTCTATGTAGAGAGAGCTCCCCCATCAGTAGCTTCTCTATCATCGTCGATCGTTACAATTTCTATGACCGGCCCGAGAGGAGGGCTAGTCACCACAACTACTAGAGACGACTCTGGGGCAGCAGGCTTCACCCTCTTATTCTTCTCCCCGGCCGTAGAAGAGCGTCATCTTTTTGGTTGTTTGTCCTCCGGCCGGGGACTCTGTAAGGAAACGCTTGGGCCCGAAGCAGGATCGGAGACACTTGTTCGAGTAAGCTCCTCTTGAAGCTGCCTCGCCGCATCAACAAGATCAGCTAAAATGTCCTCCTCAGGGACAACAGAGCCCGCGGGTAGACCTGAGAGAAGATAGAAGGATCAATCAATTTCTTCACATAAAAAACTAAATCACGACGTAGTGACATCCAAGATCATGTGGAACCACTGGTCAAAGTCTTCAACCATCGGTGGAATCCATCGAGTTGCTGAAACATACGAAAGATAGAGGATCAATACGGGTATAGAAGAATACCTAATAAAAGAAATACGAAACAAAGCGCTTACAAGTATGGTTCCATGCTTTCGGAAAGGATGAAGCCGTTGCCGGAATAACGTCGTTGGTAGCAACCGCAACGAACCGTTCCATCCACCCGCGGTCGTTGTCATCATCCATGCTAGATAACAGAGCATGGTGGCTAGGCTTGCTGAAATATATCATTCCCCCGCGGAAGAGTTTGGGGAAATAAATATTCATCACATGAGCTAACTATAGCTACTCTCCCATCTCTTGGCACAAGTGTCCGAGATAGGCAATCGTCCTCCACATGGAAGGACTTACTTGTGCCAAACATACATGATAGCGGAGGCAGAATTCCACAATAACGGAGTCAAACTCTCCACTAAAAGAGAACGCACCCAAAGTAAAGGGATACGTGTAAAAATATGTAAACCATCCTTGGGTAGGATCACTCGCTCCGATAGATCAGGAGCAATAATATCCCAATCATGGCAGTGACAGTCTTCCTTCACAACAGGAATACTGAAAGAACCGATGGAAGAAAGATATCTACCAACAACCCATGTGTGAGGGAGACTCAGAAGGAAATTTTTCTTCTAAATCTTTTGTTGTAACAAGATTTCTAGGAATGATGGAATCCACCGTTGGAAGAGCAGCATTCTCAGCTTTGTTTTTGCCTTTTAAAGAGCTAACGTTCTTTGAAGAAGATGCCATTTGGATTAAAGAAAAGCTTTTTTGTTTAAATGGAGTTAAAGAAAAGGTTATTAACAGTAAGAAAGATTTTAGAAAGCTTGAAAAATTATGGAGTATAAGGGAAGGAGGTTAATGCATATAAGTAAAAGTTTTGGTGGCTAAATTCATGGCCATAATTACCTCGATAGTTGGCAAAAGTTGTGCTGAATCATGGGATGACGCATGTTCGGGGCATTAAATGCAAAGAAACGTGCGTCTAATCAACCGCCAGAATCCTTCAAAGGGGATCATAGTAATTCCTGCCAAAAGAATGTTTCCACCAACTTTTCGGTGACACAAAGTTATGTCACCGGAAAGTAGGAGGACTATTTGTATAGGTTAAAATATGCTATGCTACGTGGCCGCCCAAAAGAGGGACACGTGGAATCTAAGACGGGGATAGCCAAAACCGAACACAACGGTCCCGTCTATCACCCGAAAGAACAATGCTCATAAAGATGCAATAAATACTCTTCGCCCGGTAGCATTTAATGGAGAATATTCTACAACATTAAATACGTTGCCCGTTACAAGAAATTTGGCATTTATGCTCACCGTTACATTTTCATCGATGGCCCTCAGAATTAACATTAAAGAAGGGCACGATCCTAGGACCTTCTTTCCTAGATATAGCTATAAATAGTGAGCTTTGTTACTATTGTAAGAACACGGATTTTCTAGCAAATTAATATTACAATCTACTCAAAACTCTAATCAATTTTACCTTCTTATATTCTGTTCTTGTTCTTAATTATTGTTGTGCCCGAAGGCTTCACTACCAGAATCTTTATTTCTGTCATTTCGTTTTCCTATCAAGGCTAAGTGTTATATATTTCTTCAATTATTTTGTTATTTCAGGATCAAATTAATTTACTTGTCTAGAAACCACGTATAAATTCAACTGTACTGTTTTACGGGTAAACACTGTTCAGATGTAGTACAATTGATATTTACCTCTAACCTCTCTCAATATCCTCGTCATAGGCACCAACCAGAAAGGTTCCCATATACCCTTTGTGCAAGCCTCGTTTTATTGCAGATACAGTATTTATTGCCAAAAGCATTTATATCAGTTAATGTACGTAGAGAGCAGTCCCATCGTCGCTTCGCATCCCTTTTCCTCCGTGGTAAGGAAGCTGTTTTTTGTTGTAGGTCAGAGGAGCATGTTAAAACATTTCATAGAAAATGTCAGAGGAGGTTCTCCCTGAATGCCAGAGTTCACAGTTAATAGTTTTGTGCCAAAGTCATTTTCTATCCTAAGCCCAGTTGGCTGTTTTAAGTGGACGGCCTCACGTGAAAGAGAGAATCGGAGAAATGCATCTAAATTGCTCTTGGTGGATTGAGACTGGGTTGTAATGAATAGCAAAGAGGCTTTTCAATTCATTCCAATACGCAGTAACAATAGAGGAAGATCTTATTGTAGTTTGTATCTGTTTTTCATTCATATTGTCCATGCGTCCATGGACATTTCAATGCTACAATAGATTGATTAGGGGTGGGTATTCGATACTTTGGTTTGGTATTAAGAACTTCGATTTGATATTTTGGTATTCGATTTATCAATTGTATATTACTAAAGCAATTCGATACGGTTCGGTATTACTTATTTTGGTTCGGTACGGTTTCAGTTTGATACATATTCATGTGTCACGTATTGCTAAGTGCTAAGAGCCATAGCAAGCAGAAACAAAATTACAGTGCATGACTGCATTCCTAATTTAGGAAAATCTTTCCTTTCATTTCTAATTAAGAAGAAAGGAAATCTAGAGGCATCAGCATTCAATCAGCACCACTAATATCTTTCCTTTGGACTGCAAAATGATACTGACTAAATTTAATACTAATATGAAAGGAAAGATTCTGACTAAAAGGAAAATCTTTCAAATTTGAATCAAATCCAGAGGCATCAGCGCCACAAAAACCAAATATGGACTGCAAAATCATACTGAAAACTCTGAGCAGCAGCCCAGCAGCAGAATTTCTAACCCAGCAGCAGAATTTCTAATTCAAATTTACACTTTTACACAGATGCAACAAAAACACAGATGCATTGGGACGAAATTTGTTTATAGTTTATACAGCCTTTTGTACCCGGGCTTAGTCTTGTTGGGCTAGAAATAAACTTAAAATTTTGGGCTGGGCTAAGGCAGTATAGGACTAGGATAGGGATTAGGAAGCACATGAGATACTTTTAAAATTCGGTATTTTCGTATATCGAAATACGGAAATATCAAAATTTTAATATCGAGGACCGTACTTTTATACCGAAATATCAAAAATTTAATACCGAATTATACCTAAATACTTAAAAAATCAAAACCGAAATACCGAATTAATTTTGTCCGGCTCGAAATTTAATTTTTCGGATTTTATGCCTACCCCTAAGATTGATGATACAGTTCCCAGGTGTTCTACATTGTTTGGTAGTAATATAGAGCTGTGTAGAGGTGAAGTAAGTTTGTTTTCCTCTCGCTCCTACATTGCCCTCCTGTTTCGTCGTTCCCTCCATTTCTCATCTTTGTTGATTTATCATTGTAATTTGTACTCCTCCATCCCTAGAAAAATGGAAAGTTATGTGTTAATTTTGTTTGTTATTGACTAGATTCTTTATTTTCTCAAAATCATGAGTTGTTGAGCAGTGAAATGTCCATGGACTTAGAATTTCTTAGATTTTTCCTTGATCAAAAGCTGTTTAAGAAGATGCATAAAGATAATAAATTTTGCTATTTATCATTTATTCCCCCCATTTTGAAAATGATTTGAATAGCTGACAGAGACCAAAAGAGATAATTATAAAACAGAGAACCTCTGGCCCCAAATGTTCTTCCCTGCATTTTATTCACTTCTGGAAAAGTTAGTGTTTGTCATTGACGTGTAAACATTTGTAAACTTGAATTTTATACTATGGACGAGTAGAATATTCACACAAGGCTCCACCATTCCCTTCACTTCTCCATATCACCGTATTCCTCAGTGATGTTTTGAAATCTATTTCCCAATCACAATTCTACCAAGTTTTGGCTGCGGCAATTCTGTCTATTACACAAAGGAAAAAAATCTTATTTAGTAATTATACAATTCATGAGAAAATAACATCATATATTAACAAAATATTAATAAGAGTTGGAGAGGTTGGACTAAAACCACTCATCTTATCCATTTTAACCCAAATAACTTTTGACTGACTCAACCTGTTTTGACTCGCCTAATTATTGACTCAACACGCTTTGACCCGCCCAAAATTTGTTGGGAATAAATCCCCTATAGAAATAATATTAAGAGTAATAAAAGCGGAATAATAACGTAACACGGAGATACGATAATTAACAAGAATAAAAGAGTAACAACGACACCAAGATTTTTACGTGGAAAACCCTTTTGAATAAGGGAAAAAACCACGGCCCGAGACGAGCAACTGATTTCACTGCAGCAAGGAATTTTACACTTTGTAGATCCGAGTAAAATACTCCAAAGACCACAACAACGGTCAAAAGAAATAGCACTCTTTTGATATTCTCACCTCACTACAATATTGCTCACTCTCTATTTTTCCTCACAGACTTGTCTGTGAAACCTCACTCTTTCTTTCTCTCTTTTTGTTGGTGTCTAGAAATGAGAGTTGGAGCTCTCCTTTTATAGCCAAAGTCTCACTCTCTAAAGCCTACTATATTTGACAATTTGTACACACTTTTTCTTCTTTTTCTTCAATGTCAACAAAGTTGGCTACCAACCAAAGACATTTAACAAAGTTGGCTACCAACCAAAGACATTCAACAAAGTTGGCTACCAACCAAAGAGATTTTGAATGAGATGGAACTTATCAATCTCATTCATCTAGAGGAGGTAGCACTGTCTTCTAGTTTGAGTACATGCCGACAAGTTCTTTGCATAG
>MCJB01052606.1:0-22830 GCA_002018475.1 Nicotiana obtusifolia | reverse complement strand
AGTTGGGAACTCATGAAACTGAATTTGTTGCATATCTTGAAGGTTTCTTGATTTAGCCTGCCGAATGTGAGTTTGGAAGCCAACAAAATGAGTTGGAATTTCATATGAAGAGATCAGACATGAAAATTGTAGCAGCTGGAAAATATCAATCTCTTTCTTCCCAATTCGAATCCAGAAGCTTCCAGAACATACCAGAATCGTTCGTCAAATTCGCCGGCGAGAATTGTTCGTCATTCCGTCGGCGAGAATTGTTCGTTCATTTCACTCGGATAATCGTTCTCATTTCGTCGGAGCGAATCCTTCTTCGTTTTGCGGGAGAGAATAGCTCATAGTTTTGCCGGAGAGAATCTCTCTTCAAAACTGGATTGACGAAGATATAATATGAAAATAGGCGAACTAATCCGTCTCTATCAAAATAAAAAAATAAAAAAGAGAAAAACTAATTTGGCATTTGTTTTGTTTCAGCTGTTTGTTCACTCTCGAACGAACTAAAAGACCTCGAGATGCTAATCCACGAAAAAGTTGGGGACAGGTGCACGAACGACAACTCCAAACGAATCGACGAAATGCTTCGGGAATATCTTCATTGTGCCTTCAGGTGAAACTAATATAAATTACCGCAAATTGTTTTTGAGTCATTTAAACGTGAATTCCCTGAAAAATATCAATCTCTTTCTTCCAATTCGAATCCAGAAGCTTCCAGAACACACCAGAATCGTTCGTCAAATTCGCTGGCGAGAATTGTTCGTTCATTACACCCGGATAATCGTTCTCATTTCGTCGGAGCGAATCCTTCTTTGTTTTGCGGGAGAGAATAGTTCATAGTTTCGCAGGAAAGAATCTCTCTTCAAAACTGGATTGACGAAGATATAATATGAAAATAGGCGAACTAATCTGTCTCTATCAAAATAAAAAAATAAAAAAGAGAAAAACTAATTTGGCATTTGTTTTGTTTCAGGTGCTTGTTCACTCTCGAACGAACTAACAGAATATCTTCGTTGTGCCTTCAGGTGAAACTAATATAAATTCCCGCAAATTGTTTTTGAGTCATTTAAACGTGAATTCCCTAAAAAAATCAATCTCTTTCTTCCCAATTCGAATCCAGAAGCTTCCAGAACACACCAGAATCGTTCGTCAAATTCGCTGGCGAGAATTGTTCGTTCATTACACCCGGATAATCGTTCTCATTTCGTCGGAGCGAATCCTTCTTTGTTTTGCGGGAGAGAATACCTCATAGTTTCGCCGGAGAGAATCTCTCTTCAACATTGGATTGACGAAGATATAATATGAAAATGGGCGAACTAATCCGTCTCTATCAAAATAAAAAAATAAAAAAAGAGAAAAACTAATTTGGCATTTGTTTTGTTTCAGCTGCTTGTTCACTCTCGAACGAACTAACAGAATATCTTCGTTGTGCCTTCAGGTGAAACTAATATAAATTACCGCAAATTGTTTTTGAGTCATTTAAACGTGAATTCCCTGAAAATATCAATCTCTTTCTTCCCAATTCGAATCCAGAAGTTTCCAGAACACACCAGAATCGTTCGTCAAATTCGCCAGCGAGAATTGTTCGTTCATTTCACCCGGATAATCGTTCTCATTTCGTCGGAGCGAATCCTTCTTTGTTTTTTTTTTTTTTTTTTTTGAAAATGGCAAATTGTGTCTTTGAAATAGAGACTCTAAATACTGGTAGGAAAAGGAGAATTAATAATTAGCAAAAGACATTTATTAGAATTTATTGTTCTGAGAATCGCTCTTATAAATCTCCACTTTTTAAATATTACAAAATTCCTTTGCCAATTTGGAATCCTTTTTAATTTCCTTTGATGGTCTTTTATCTCCATTAAATCCAATCCATAGGATGATAGGAGTGGGAAACATTCTCTTTCATATGTCCCAGGAATCTATTGGAATAGCAAAACACTAACTCACTTTTTACACATAGCCTTTTGCAAACAATGACTCAAACAATCGTTAATTAAATCCTCTTGTGGATAATACAAATCAGAAAGTGAAACCTACGCAAACCCTCAAGAATCGCCCCAAGCCCCGAGCTGTCAAAAGTATTGCCAATAAGTTGAAGCTGGCATAGTGAAGGCAAGTGGGCTGCAATAGCGCAGTCTCGTTTTTCTCTTCCTCGGTCTCAAAGTGTGCTCGGTTAAGGGGAAACATGTGAGATTGCTTTGAAATAAAATCCTTGCTTTGACCCTTCAAACCTCTCCTCTGTCACAGGCTAGCTCTATTACCTCATTTTTCATTTTCTCTTTTGTCGTACATTAGGGTTTCAGTTCTTTATTGGTTCTTCATCCCCCTCATTTGAGCTTTAGGTATAATAGTTTTAGCTAAGTTTGATATTTTCTTGAAGTTAAGTATGTGGGGTTTTTGGTTACCTGGGCAATGTAGTTTTTTGAATGTGGTTTCTTTCTTTGTTTTCCTCTTTTTGGTGCGTCTAATGAAAATTTCTAGACTTTGTATGTGAGTGCTATGTTCTCAGTGCAATGTAGTTGAAATGTTAGTTTTTTTTTTTTTTTTTTTTGGTTTTCCTCTTTTTGTGCTTCTAATGAAAATTTTGCTGCTTTATAGTGGTGAAGGCTGTTTAACTTGACCCTTTTTCTGCAGAATCAGAAAGCTCAAGACGACTTAACTCTGAAAATTATTTCTTGGTACTTCTTGTTTTGTTTTTTTTTTTTAAATTGCGTGTTATGGCTTGTTTTGGATATTTAGTTTATGGCCTTCTAGTAATAACGCTTATGGTATTTTAATGCCTCGGATTGATCTTTTGCCTCTGATCAAGCTATTTTATTTTTTCGGGAGTTTCATTATGTTTTGTTCTTATATGATCTATATTTCACATTAGAGGGTGTTTGCTAAGAAAGACAATATTGTTCCTGGAAAATTTCGTAAAAAAATATTTTCCAGTATTTGGATGGTAAGTGGAGTATGTTGAAGATTGATAATAGTGTATTCGATAGTATTTTCTGCTGAAAATTTTAATGCATTTTTTAGTGTTAAAATTTTGAAGTGTTATTGGGCCTTCTGATTTTAGATTAAATTGTGCTGCAATTATATTCAATATAATAAGTTGTAGTTTACTGGTTAAAATGTTGACCTAAAAGTGTAGTACCAAATTTCTGAAAAGAGTTACTATTGACATGGTGCTCACATGTGCACTATTTTAGTTCATGCGATCTCTGCTCTCTGCTCTCTAACATTATGCCTCAACGTTGAGGCATAATGTTGCAATTTTTAGTGGCTTGCAGAAAGTAATGTGTGATCACTGAAATTGTCTTTGTAGAACTACTATTATGGTAGCTGCGATTAGCAATGTGCCGAAACTTTTAGAAATTAGTAACATGAGTATTAACCTTTCTTTTACTAACCTTTACTCCACAGGTCCAACAACTTAAGAAGGTTGTGGCTTAGGGGTTGGTCAGGAGGATTGGGCACCCCTATCTATTCGAGTCTGATGAAAGTGGCTTCAAGATTGTGTCATTTGGAGGAGCTGAGTCTCCAAGACTGCTTTATCACACCTGCCTGCATTGAGGCTCTAGGTGTGCACTGCCCAAGGTTGATGTCATTCTCGTTGTGTCACTTTGATGCTGTAGACTTTGAGACCAAGGAAGAGAAAAACGAGACTGCTCTTGCTATTGCAGCCCACTTGCCTTCACTACGCCAGCTTCAACTTATTGGCAATACTTTGACAGCTCAGGGGCTTGGGGCGATTCTTGAGGGTTGTCCTAACCTCAAGTCCCTTGACTTGCGCAGATGCTTTGGCATTGACCTTCTGGGACCTATTGGAGATAGGTGTAGGCAGATAGTTCATTTCAGGCACCCCACTGACTCTATGATTGACTTTCTGTTTCTAGTTTAGACTTTCCATTAGTGTTGAAAACCAACTATCCTAGAGTCTCCATTAGTGTTGAAAACAAACTATCCTAGAATCTCTATTAGTGTTGAAAACAAAATATCCTAGAGTCTTTCATATGGAAAAAGGATAAAGAATCCTTCTTTGTTTTGCGGGAGAGAATAGTTCGTACTTTTGCGGAAGAGAGTCGTTCGTAGGTTCGCCGGAGAGAATCGTTCATTGTCCATCGCAGGAGAGAATCGTTCATAGCTTGTCATTTCCTCGGGAAAAAAATGGAAGTGAAGGGAGATTTGTTGCCGCCGGGGCTGAACTGGGAGGAGATTTGGACTAAAATTATGGAAGATCTATTGGAGAATCTTCGCCTAAGAGATGAGAAATCAGCTGTTGTCGAACCTGAACTGGAAAATGTGACACAGTCACTAGGGGTATATCTCCCGGAAGATGTTTGGCGCAATATTTTACAAAGGCTAAGCACTATCGATAAACTGCGAAGCGCCGGTAAAGTGTGCTCGATGTGGAGACGACTGTTGAGAGAGCCAGTTATGTGGGATGTTATCGACTTGAGGGATCAAAAATGCATACCGGCGAGGGTTATGCATGCTCTATTTTCAACGGCGATCAGGCGTAGCCAGGGCCAGTGCACTGACTTCTCGTATGCTTTTTGTGGCTCACGCGATACTCTGGCGATCAGGCGTAGCCAGGGCCAGGATATCGCGTGAGCCGCAAAAAGCATACGAGAAGTCAGTGCACTGGCCCTGGCTACGCCTGATCGCCGTTGAAAATAGAGCATGCATAACCCTCGCCGGTATGCATTTTTGATCCCTCAAGTCGATAACATCCCACATAACTGGCTCTCTCAACAGTCGTCTCCACATCGAGCACACTTTACCGGCGCTTCGCAGTTTATCGATAGTGCTTAGCCTTTGTAAAATATTGCGCCAAACATCTTCCGGGAGATATACCCCTAGTGACTGTGTCACATTTTCCAGTTCAGGTTCGACAACAGCTGATTTCTCATCTCTTAGGCGAAGATTCTCCAATAGATCCTCCATAATTTTAGTCCAAATCTCCTCCCGGTGGCAACAAATCTCCCTTCACTTCCATTTTTTTCCCGAGGAAATGACGAGCTATGAACGATTCTCTCCTGCGATGGACAATGAACGATTCTCTCCGGCAAAACTACGAACGACTCTCTTCCGCAAAAGTACGAACTATTCTCTCCCGCAAAACAAAGAAGGATTCTTTATCCTTTTTCCATATGAAAGACTCTAGAATAGTTTGTTTTCAACACTAATGGAGACTCTAGGATAGTTGGTTTTCAACACTAATGGAAAGTCTAAACTAGAAATAGAAAGTCAATCATAGAGTCAGTGGGGTGCCTGAAATGAACCATCTGCCTACACCTATCTCCAATAGGTCCCAGAAGGTCAATGCCAAAGCATCTGCGCAAGTCAAGGGACTTCCTTATCGGATTGGTTTGAAATAAAATCCTTGCTTTGACCCTTCAAATCCTCTCCTCTGTCACAGGCCTAGCTCTATTACCTCACTTTTTTTTTCTCTTTTGTCGTACATTAGGGCTTCAGCTCTTTATTGGTTCTTCATCCCCCTCATTTGAGCTTTAGGTATTGTAGTTTTAGCTAAGTTTGATATTTTCTTGAAGTTAAGTATGTGGGTTTTTTGGTTACCTGTGCAATGTAGTTTTTTGAATGTGGTTTCTTTCTTTGTTTTTCTCTTTTTGGTGCGTCTAATGTAAATTTCTGGACTTTGTATGTGTGTGTGTTATGTTCTCAGTGCAATGTAGTTGAAATGTTATGTTTTTTTTTTGGTTTTCCTTTTTTGGTGCTTCTAATGAATATTTTGCTGCTTTTTGGTGGCGAAGGCTGTTTAAATTGTTTGGTAGTTTGGAACAGCATACTACCAAACAATTTCAAATAGGTCATTTGAGGTAAACGTTACAAGTTGCAAAGGTTGTAAATTTTTGAAAAACAATTTCAAATAGGTTGTAAAATTTTGAAATTTTGATATAAGGGTGCAGGATTTTCCATGCCGAAGATGTTGAAGTACAGGGATCCTTTTTTTATCGTCATGTTGAAGTAGAGGGATCTAATAGTAGAGTGCTTGCGCAATTTCAACAGAGTTGGGGGACCTATGGACTGCATTTTGTTCTGTTGAAAAGGTCTCTTCATACAATGTATAAAAAATAGTCTGGGAGAAAAATACAACATATGAGTAACAAGTACCTAATTGCATAGTCAAAGTACACCCCTTCTTCATATCAGTTAAACCTATCATTATTTTTGGCACTAAAATGCCAAAGAAGAGAGAGAATAGCTTTATCTGAACGCTCAAATTGCAAAAGCCAATCAGCATCCTGTTTATCATAAAAGTTCCTATAGAATTCAACACACAGGAGAGCCACGAGTTCTTTGAAAATATATTTCCCTTTGGGTCTGCAGACTAATACATTACATCTTGAAACAGATAAAGAGTGAGCACAAATTGAGTTAACAATGAGAGCATTAAAAGTGAACTTACTGTACAGGCTTCTGTACATGAAAAACTATTTGACGCAAAGAGAAAGAACAATCGAATTCACTAATCCCTCGGAAATAAACTCCTGTGTAGCTAATTACTCTGGCCTGCATCACCACGACCTTGTGAATAGTTCTTCAAATGGTCTATGGTTAAGCCTCAAAGCCCTGAGATTTTATTCATCATCCAGTTCCACAATCTGTGCCCGCCTCTCAGCTGCCTTCTTCCGCACAAAGAATCCCCATCTCATTGCAGCCTTAATTTTCAGCCAACCCACGACAGCTTTTCCTGAACGTTTGGGGTCCTCATCATAACCAAAAGTAGGAGATGGTGAAGGCTTGAAAGATGGGAAACCATATCCGTCTTCGGACACATTGACAGAGCCATGGCCACCTCCCATGCTGAAGAGTCTCAGCGGGTGTTGCATATCATCATTCTCAAGAATTTCATGGCTTCTTATTCGAATTTCCTCCTCAGACAAGAACTCGTCCACTCCCTTGTCCCTGTTGTGTGACAAGTCCTCGAAAGGATTAAGATTTGTTTGTGGGAGAGATGAGGTCATTGTCTGGAATGAAGATGATTGCGGAGGACCAAGAGCCAGGCCAACATTGTTGTCATAGCTCGTACTTTGGAGCTGATGAGTGTTGGTTATTTGCTGCTGAGGAGCAAATGGAGTGCTCTCGAACAGTGAACGGGAACTAGAATTCATCATCGGACTTTGGTTAGGCATTCTATCAACCATGCTGTCATTATAACCTGAACCTCCAATTAGCAAGTTGGGGTGCATAGCAGATTGCTCAGAGCATATTATAACATGCTAGAGCATATATTCGGTTTTGAACACCGCTTGGGCCCGGCATTGCACCGCTGCCTCTGCCACGAACTGCTGGCTGCTGAGTACCCCGTACTGGAGGTCGAATAGATGAGGAAGAACCAGCAACAGATCCAGTTTGGTGAGCCATGCCACCATCCCTTCTGTGAGGACAGTCTCGCATCATGTGACCGGGCTGTCCACAATAATAACATCCATCCGAACTCCGACGGCAAGGTCCAAAGTGGGTCCTGCCGCACTGCTCGCAACGAGGCATTGAGGATCTCATCTGGCTAGTAGCCCTAAGGTATGGCGAGCTTGATGCCCGCGAGCTCTGAAACTGTCGAGGGGCACTAGACCCAGGTGGTGCTGCTCCTCGAAAACTGGGGCCTCACACTACTTCTGGAATCACCAGAATACCCCGCAATCCTTGTCCTCCTATGCTGGTTCCTCTCCTGCTCCCTATCCGCCCTTTGTTGGCGTTTACGGTCCTCTATTGTCTGGGCATAGGCCTGAATACGGGAGATATCCATGCCCTCTATCAAAGAGGCCGTGGTGCATTCATTTATTAAATGCGGCCCCAACCCGTTCACGAACAAGTGAACCCTGTCACTCATTTCTGCCACCATGTGGGGAGCATACCTTGCCAGAGAGTCAAACTGCATACTGTACTCTCGTACATTCATATTTCCCTACTTAAGATTCAAGAACTTATCGGCCTTGGCTCGACGTACCTCAATTGGCAAGTAGTGGCGTAGGAATGCTTCAGAGAATTCATTCCATACTGGTGGGGGAGCATTGGGACCCCTGGACCTCTCCCAACTATCATACCAGAACACTGCTAAGTTCCGTAGTCGGTAAGAAGCCAGTTCTACCGCCTCTGTGTCACTGACATGCATAACCCGCAGTGTGCGGTGTATTTAATCAATGAAATCCTGCGGGTCTTCCTTAGGATCAGACCCGGTAAACACTGGAGGATCCAGATTGATAAAGTCACGGACCCTTGTACTGACCGGCCTCTCAGTAGTACCGGCATTCTGCCTCCGAGCCTGAGAAGCTACCAGGCTAGTCAACAATTGCACCGCAGTCCTTAGGTCCTGGTTCGTAGCATTAGAAGAAGGGACTGGGGAGGCTGGGCGGCTTCTAATATCCTCTACGGGAGGAGGAGTAGATAAGGTCTGAGAAGGCGTTTCACTTTGACCTTCCATCATGCGGGGCACCTGACTGGTCCCCTCTACGGCATTTACATCGAGCCGTCTACTATTGGTTTGCTTCCTAGCCGAAGGCATTGCTGTAGGAAAACAAGGCAAGTATTAGAGATGAAAACATACGACTTAGCTCTATGCACAATCTAGATTCAGAAAGAAGGTAACATTCCTAAATGTCAGGTAGCCTCCTGATTATAAAATGTGGCGCGCAACACACCTATAATCAAGACCGTACTAGACACGGCTCATAGACAATCCCTAGGACACAAACTTGCTTTAATACCACTTCTTGTCACGACCCGCCAGCCCGGACGGCCGCGACCGGGCACCGGACCCTGCTCGTAGAGTACCGGCGAACCCTTCATTTCAGCTATCTTATTATTTCAAACAAAAAAAAGATCATTTAAATGGGACCTCCCATTGGGGTCATGCTTCGTACATATACATACATACACACATCCCTGGAAACGTATCACCGTGTTTAGGCATAAGATTTACAAAACATGGATACACCTTGACACCTATTTATACATAGCCGACCACTGTCTATACACCACTGGTATTGTCTATTGAGCCTCTATTAGAACAGACATTAAACATCCTAAGTCGGAACAGGGCTCCGACGTGCCCAAAACATCTATACAGAAAGCATACCCAATTATAGCAAGTCCGAAAGATGAATCTTGCTATGTCGGCTAAACTGGTGGCCTACTGCGGTGGGGAGCTCCGTCTGTCAGTCTATTAGGACCTGCAGCACGATATGCAGCGTCCACAAAATAAAGGACGTCAGTACGGAAAATGTACTGAGTATGAAAGACAGGAGACACAATATACGAGCAGTAATATAACTATCAGGGTAGAAACATGTAACTTGTAGCAACAGAATTACCTCTGAGGGCAGCGACCATGACACGTAGTAATATTTATTCCTAATTACATGCTTTCATTTCGTTGTTGTTATATTGCCTATTTCCATCATTACAGCATTATACTATTACCTTTGCGAGTTTGCCATTTTCAAATACATTCACATTACCGGGTACATTACGTAATCGTTACCTTAACCCACTATCTGCGCCACTGTGGGCTTGTCATTGTCATATACATTTAATGTTACCGAAACCGTTTACATAACCGTTACCTCATACAATCACACACATGCCTCCATGGGCTCATAATCATACCCGGCCATTTCTAGGCTCAGTCACAACTACCCGGCCATTACTAGGCACGGTCATAACTACCCGGCCATTATTAGGCTCGGTCATAACTACCCGGCCATTATTAGGCTCGGTCATAACCCAACTGATCAGTGGTTGCACAATAGGTGCCGTACCCGGCCGACTATAGCGCGGCTCGGTAGAGTAAAATAAATACATATATATATAATGCACGTCATGCATTGCGAATTTATTTATGACTTGTGTTCTTGACTTGTTACAATTATCACCCCTTCTCTCTCATGAAATTAAGAAAACCTTTTTAACAATATAATTATGGGACTCAAGGACTTCCGTCAACATTGTTACCATGAAGCATGAAAAATCATTCCATAGAGGGGAGAACAACTTAAGCAACACTAGCTCCTAAGAATAGAATGTTCTTTTGGGATCATTCGTGGCATTATATTCAATAGGAATCGTGCAAAAGAAAGAACGGTATAGTCTCACATACCTGGTGCTGATTGCGTCGGCTCTAAAGCTACACAATTTGCCACAATTCTCTAATCTACAATTAAAGAGTAACTTAATGATTACTCACTACGCGTTATGGCTATCATTAACCAAAATCTCCTAAATTCACATGGTGCTTCTCTACACCCTTCATCCCCTAAACCTCATCAAACGTATTTACAGCACATGCAACCCAATTACAACCCCTAATAGTCATGACCCATTCCGTTTAACCCCACTTATTTCGATCCCATGGCTTCTAGTCATATTCCTATAAGTTCTCACAGACATGCAACCACCTATCATGAATGTTTAAGGGAAAACCACATGAAAGGGAGTAGTAACTTACCTTGCATGTGAATTATTTGACCCTCTTCTTTGATTTCCTCAATTTCTAGGTCTTCGTTTCCAATGGGGTTCGTAGGAGGGGAAAACTCAGCTAGGGTTTCCTTTAGTTCTTCAATTTCTTGCTTCCCTTCTTCAATTTAGAGTTTGGAAGAGAGGGATTTGGTTGTTCAGATGTGAGAGCTTTGAGAGGGGTCGTTTGGGGTCTTTCTACTATGCTTAGACTTAGAAAAATGAAGAAGGGACGGGTTTTGGGTCCCTTTTAGAGGCATAGGTGAAAGTAGCACATGTACCTGAAAAATGTCAGGTTTGCGGTTGCATACCCACCGCAGACAGGGTATGCGGTCCGCATTTTGGTCGCAGATCTCCCCTCAAAAAATCTGTTGCATTATGCGACGCAGAAGTGCCAGAATGCGGTTCGCATTTTCAACAATGCGATCGCATTGTGGTCGCATTTTGGACATTGGTTTAGCCCAGTACTCTGCTTCATTCTGCGATGGAGGGTGTCATTTATGCGGTCCGCATTTCAGTTATGCGGTCATTCTGGCCGCATTTTTGACACAACTTCAATCCAGAACTCTGTTCCATTCTGCTACGGAACATGTCGCATTTGCGGTCCGCATTTTAATTATGCGGTCCGCATACTGACTGCATTTTTGACGTATTTTCCAGCCCAGAATTCTGTCTCAATTTGCGACCCCTATGTTAGATATGCGGTCCGCATTTGTGCTTTGCGGTCCGCATACCTGGCTATGCGACGCCTTTGTCCTTTATCTTAACTTTAAACCATTTTCCGGGTTTTTGGGTCCTCATATATGACCTATTTCACAGTGTATTTTAATGTACGAGTTTTACGAGTTGTAACATCCGGAACTGTCGAGGGGCACTAGACGTAGGTGGTGCCGAACTCCTCGAAGAATTGGGCCTCACACTACTTCTGGAGTCACCAGAATACCCTGCAATCCTTGTTCTCTTATGTTGGGTCCTTTCCTGTTCTCTGTCCGCCCTTTGTTGGCGTTTACGATCCTCTATGGTCTGGGCATAGGCCTGGATACGGGAGATATCCATGCCCTCTATCAATGAGGCCGTTGTGCATTCATTTATTAAGTGCGGTCCCAATCCGTTCACGAATAAGTGAATCCTGTCGCTCATCTCTGCCACCATGTGGGGAGCATACCTTGCCAGAGAGTCAAACTGCATACTGTACTCTCGTACATTCATATTTCCCAGCTTAAGATTCAAGAACTTATCGGCCTTGGCTTGACGTACCTCAACTGGCAGGTAGTGGCGAAGGAACACCTCAGAGAATTCATTCCATACAGGTGGGGGAGCATTTGGACCCCTGGATCTTTCCCAACCATCATACCAGAACACTGCTAAGTTTCGTAATCGATAAGAAGCCAGTTCTACTGCCTCTGTGTCACTAGCATGCATGACCCACAGTGTGCGGTGTATCTGATCAATGAAATCCTGCGGGTCTTCCAAAGGATCCATCCCGGTAAACACTGGAGGATCCAAATTGATGAAGTCACGGACCCTCGTACTGACCGGCCTCTCAGTAGTACCGGCATTCTGCCTCCGAGCCTGAGAAGCTACCAGGCTAGTCGACAATTGCACCGCAGTCCTCAGGTCCCGGTCCGTAGGATCGGAAGAAGGGATTGGGGAAGCTGGGCGGCTTCTAATATCTTCTGAGGGAGGAGGAGTAGATGAAGTCTGAGAAGGCGTCTCACTTTGGCCCTCCACTGCGTGGGGCACCTGACTGGTCCCCTCTCTGGCTTTTATATCGAGCCGTCCACTATTTGCTTGCTTCCTAGCTGAAGGCATTGCTGTAGGAAAACAAGGCAAGTATTAGAGGCGAACACTTACGACTCAGCTCTATTCACGATCTAGATTATGAAAGAAGGTAACCTTCCTAAATGTCAGGTAGCCTCCTGATTATAAAATGTGGCGCGCAACACACCCATAATCAAGACCCTACTAGACATGGCTCATAGACAAATCCCTAGGACACAACCTGGCTCTGATACCAATTTCTGTCACGACCCAACCAGAGGGCCGCGACCGGGCACCGGACCCTGCTTGCAGAGCACCGGCGTACCCCTCATATCTGCTCTCTTACTTTCTTTGTTATCTACCAAGTCTGTCATGCACATGCAGTTTTGAATAACATCACATTAGGCGGAAACATCGTACCATGACATAAACGTGCTTATATACATAGTGCGCCAACGGGGCTACAATGCAAAACTATATAACATATTACATATGCCGACGAGGCAATACAACCGTACATGAGTCAACCCAATATTGGTCTATACATACATACATCAACAGTTGTCTAATGAGCCTCTACAAGAACATACACTAAGCAACCTATGTCGGAACAGGGCCCCGACATGCCCAACTTATCTACACAAAGTGCATACCAAGGCTGTAGCAAGTCCGGAAGATGAATCTTGCAAATATCTGCCGAACTGGTAGCCTACTGCGGTGGGGGAGCTCTGTCTATCAATCTAATAGGACCTGCAGCATGACATGCAGCATCCACGAATAAAGGACGTCAGTACGGATAATGTACTAAGTATGTAAGACAGGAAATCATGATATAAGAACGATAGTATAAGCATCAGGATAGAAACATATAACCTTTATAACATTATCACATACATGTTTACTACCATCATTAACGTCTTATACTCTTGCCTTTGTGGGCTTGTCATTTTCATATACATTTATTGTTATCGTAACCGATTGCACAAACGTTACCTCATACAATCACATACGCCTCCATGGGCTCATCATCATCATACGCCTCTGTGGACTCGTTATCATATGCCTATTTGGGCTCATCATTATCATATCATAGCATGCCTTACCCGGCCGTACTAGGCGCGGTCATAACATACCCGGCCTTCATTAGGCGCGGTCATACGAATTCAATCACACACATATATACACGTAATACATTGCGAGCTCATTTATAAACATACGTTCCAGACCCTTTTTAGTGACATACATTTATTATCCCTTCTTTCACATATATATAAGAATACCTCCTTAACGTGAGCTTTATAAGACTCAAGGATTACCATCAGCATTAATATCATAACAACTAGAGCAATTCTTCCTTAGAGGGAAACAATACAAGTAATCCTAACTTCTAGGAATAGAGTATTCTTTTAGGGCTCGTTCATGGCCTTGTATTCAATAGGAGTCGTGTAAAAGAATGAACGGTATAGTTTTACATACCTGGTACTTACTGTGCCAGTTCTCGAGCTACGCAATTTGCTACAATTCCTTAGTCTACATTTAAGGAACAGTTCAATCGTTACTCACTACGCGTGATGGCTATCATTAACCACAATCTCTTAAATTCATGTGATGCTTCTCTACCCGCCCCCCCCCCTCCTCCCTTAAACCTCATCAAACGTATTTACAGCACATGCAACCCATTTTCAACCCTAATAATCATGACCCGAGGTTTGACGATTACAGATCGTCGCAGTGCAACCTTTATATACCTTCCTGGCAATTACACAATCCCCTATTGGAGTGGATACCACAAAGGGCTGGCTTAATAATTCGGGTGCAACATCAAATTTGTCAGCCACAAGGGGTGTAACATAAGATAACGTGGACCCGGGATCAATCAATGCATACACATCATGAGAAAGCACTGATAATATACCTGTGACAACATCCGGAGATGACTCAAGGTCCTGTCGGCCCGCTAGAGCATATATTTGGTGTTGAACACCGCTTGGGCCCGGCATTGCGCCGCTGCCCCTGCCACGAACTGCTGGCTGCTGAGGACCCCGTACTGGAGGTCGAATAGATAAGGAAGAACCAGCCGCAGATCCTGTTTGGTGAGCCATGCCACCATCCCTCCTGTGAGGACAGTCTCGCATCATGTGACCGGGATGTCGACAATAATAACATCCATCCGAACCCCGACGGCAAGGTCTAAAATGGGTCCTGCTGCACTGCTCACAACGAGGCATGGAGGATCTCATCTGACTGGTAGCCCTGTGATATGGCGAGCTTGATGCCCGCGAGCTCTAAAACTATCGAGGGGCGCTAGACACAGGTGGTGCCGAGCTCCTCGAAGAATGGGGCCTCGCACTACTTCTGGAATCACCAGAATACCCCGTAACTCTTGTTCTCCTATCCTGGGTCCTCTCCTGTTCTCTGTCCGCCCTTTGTTGGCGTTTACGATCCTCTATGGTCTGGGCATAGGCCTGAATACGGGAGAAGTCCATGCCCTCTATTAATGAGGCCGTTGTGCATTCATTTATCAAATGCGGTCCCAATCCGTTCACGAACAAGTGAACTCTATCGCTCATCTCTGCCACCATGTTGGGAGCATACCTTGCCAGAGAGTCAAACTGCATACTGTACTCTCATACATTCATATTTTCTTGCTTAAGGTTCAAGAACTTATCGGCCTTGGCTCGACGTACCTCAACTGGCAGGTAGTGGCAAAGGAACGCCTCAGAGAATTCATTCCATACGGGTAGGGGAGCATTTGGACCCCTATATCTCTCCCAACCTTCAAACACTGCTAAGTTCTGTAATCGGTAAGAAGCCAGTTCTACTGCCTCTGTGTCACTGGCATGCATAACCCGCAGTGTGTGGTATATTTGATCAATGAAATCCTGCGGGTCTTCTTTAGGATAAGACCCGGTAAACACTGGAGGATCCAAATTGATGAAGTCACGGACCCTCGCACTAACCGGTCTCTCAATAGTACCGGTATTCTGCCTCCGAGTCTGAGAAGCTACCAGGCTGGTCAACAACTGCACCACAGTCCTCAGGTCCTGGTCTGTAGCATCAGAAGAAGGGACTGGGCAGGCCCGGTAGCTTCTAATATCCTCTGGGGGAGGAGGAGTAGATGAGGTCCGAGAAGGCGTCTCGCTTTGGCCTTCCACCGTGTGGGGCACCTGACTGGTCCCCTCTCCGGCATTTATATCGAGCCGTCTACTATTGACTTGCTTCCTAGCAGAAGGCATCACTGTAGGAAAACAAGGCAAGTATTAGAAACGAACACTTACGACTCAGCTCTAAGCACGATCTAGATTCAGAAAGAAGGTAACATTCCTAAATGTCAGGTAGCCTCCTGATTATAAAATGTGGCGCGCAACACACCCATAATCAAGACCCTACTAGACACGGCTCATAGATAATCCGTAGGACACGACCTGCTCTGATACCACTCCTGTCCACGACCCACCCGACGGGCCGCGATCGGGCACCGAACCCTGCTTGCAGAGTACCGGCGAACCCTTTATTGCAGCTAACTTATTTTCTTTGCTTTCTTTCTTGTTATTTCAAACAAAAAGATCATTTAGTTGGACCTTTCATTGGAGACACACTTCGTGCACATACATACATACACATATATCCGTGGAAACGTATTGCTGTGTTTTAGGTACAAGATTTACAAAACGTGTAAATACCCTGACACCTGTCCATACATAACCAACATTTGTCTATACACTACTGACATTTTTTATTGAGCCTCTACAAGAACAGACATTAAACATCCTATGTCGGAACAGGGCCCCGACATGCCCAAATGTGTATACAAAATGCATACCAAAATGTAGCAAGTCCGAAGGATGAGTCTTGCTAGTATATCCTGAACTGGTAACCTACTGTGGTGGGGGAGCTCCGTTGATGCAATATAAAAAACGGAAACAAGAAAACAAAAGATAGAAGTAAGACGCTCAATGAACTATCAAGACAACAAGTAAGAACTAGTCTACTTACCTTCTTGATGAAGTCACGGAGTACCTATACTATACGAACAACCCTCAAGACAACAATGGTCTTGCAAACTATTCGATCAAACAAAGGAACAAGTTCAATTTTGAATCACACCAAAATTGGACAAGTTAATTCACACGATTTTGGGAGCAATGTGCTGCCGTTTTTTGATTGATAATAATGTCAAAAAGTAGGTATCAAAATAATGAAGTGTTTAGGCTTATATAGAATGAGCCTTTACCTATCTCACCTAGGAAAAGAATAACTAGTTAACCTAAATTAACTAGGAAACAACTAATTAACAAAAAGGCCACAATTTGGCTAATTTAAAGAATAGTCACGCAGGACCCCTTAAGTAAGAACCAATGTCTTCTACAGCAACACAATAATACAACATAAACACAAATGAACATCTTCAACACAAGATTCGTCCATAGCAAGATTTATGGACGCTTGGATCTTCTCCAAGGCTAACCAACGCCTTTTCTTGTCTTGTTCATGGATGGCATTGATAACACTTGATCAAATTTATTTGCATCATTCTCCCCCTCTTGAGAGGATTTCGTCCTCAAAATCAAAGCACCGTCATGTCCGAAAGCAATGCTACTAGACAAGTCCATAACATAAGAGTTGTTATTAATATTCTGTGATATTTGATGTCACGCCCCGCCCGGTGGGCCCGCGACACGGGCACCGGACCCTGCTTGCAGAGTGCCGGCGAACCCCACCTGACTTCCCTTATTACGTATAAGGTGTGTCGTGCTCACGTGGATGGCAAGTGATAATATAACAACAGTAATAATAATATCAATAACCTTCCGTGATACCGTACAATATCATAGGCATACGTTTATACACAACGTGGCCAACTAGGCTACAATATAAAACCATACAACATGGTACATGCGTTTGCCGACAAGGCAATCCAACTGTGCATAGCCCAACACTTGTCTATACACATACTGACATTTGTCTATTGAGCCTCTATGGAAATATACAAAATACAACCTACGTCGGAACTGGGCCCCGACATGCCCACAAATGTCTATACAAGTGCATACCAATATGTAGCAAACCCGAAGGATGAGTCTTGCTAGTATCTGCGTACTGAATAGCTTACTGTGGTGGATGAGCTCCCTCTGTCAGTCTATCAGGACCTGCAGCACGACATGCAGTGTCCACATAGAATGGACGTCAGTACCGATAATGTACTGAGTATGTAAGACAGGAAACGTAATGTCAGAGCAATAGTATAAACATTAGGATAAGAAATACATAACCTGTACCATCTGTATGCCTCTAAGGGCTTCTAACCATAGCATATTGGTGAGACTTATGCGTTTTCGTGTAACCTTTCTAACATTATCATATTCATACTCATGTACATTATCATTTTCCACATCTTTACATACGCCTCTGTGGGCCTGCCGATTCATATACATTTACTACTACCGAAATCGATTACGTGAACTTTACCACGTGCAATCACATACAAACACTTAATCGCTACTTTAAACAATTTCATACTCCCCTGTGGGATCGTAATCAAATACACATGCCTCTGTAGGCTCATAATCACACCCGGCCATTTCTGGACTCGGTCATAACTGCCCGGCCCTTGCTAGGCTCGGTCATAACATATGCCTCTGTGGGCTTTATCGTAATCTTCCCAACTGATCAGTGGTGACTGCCCATCCGAATCTTAGTTCGGCCTGGTGTTAATATAAATGCACAATAGGTGCCTGCCCGGCCGACTTATAGAACGACTCGGTGTATAACTGCCCGTCCAACTTTAGCTCGGCCCGGTGTATATCTGCCCGTCCGACTTTAGCTCAGCCCGGTGTATATAACAACTATTGTATGCTAGACTTATTTAATCATTCCTTCGTTTGTAACGATGCTCGTTTCATCTATGGATTACCTTTTTACATACACATCACCACACAAATCACATACGCCCCCAAGGGCTTCATCAGCACTACCTTATAGCATGCCTTACCCGGCCGTACCCGGCTCGGTCACAAGAAATTCAATCGTACATACACATACATATACACGTAATACATTGCAAGCTTACTTATGACTTGGGCTCTTTATCATCGTATGCCCCTGTGGGCTCATACCCGGCCATTCTAGGCTCGGTCGTGACATATCAATCAAGCACACACACACATATTCATTCACATCATACATTGCAATCTTACTTACGGATTTGTGATCTTGACTTGTTACATTCATTACCCTTCTTTCTCATATAATTAAGAATACCTTTCTCATGGTGACATAGCACTTAACTCCTATATCAATTATACTTTCAAGGTGACATAATGTCAATTAGATAACAACATATAAAATCCTCCATAAGAGGGGAAACAATACAAACACTCTTAGCTTCTAAGAATAGAGTATTCTTTTGGGGCTCTTTGAGACATTGTATTCGACAGGAATCGTGCAAAGGAAAGAACGGTGTAGTCTTACATACCTGATATATATATATATATATTGCACCAGCTCTCAAGCCACGAAATTGCTAAAATTCTTTAATCTACAATTGAAGAACAGTTCACTTGTTACTCACTACGCATCATAGCTATTACTAACCATAATCTCCTGAATTTATATGGTGCTTTCCCATAAACTTCCTCTTCTTAACCTTATCAAACAGGTTCATGGCAAATGCAGCTCAACAACGATCATATCCCACACTATTAGTGGTAATTAACTTGAACCCATAGCTTTCACTTACATTCTTATGAACTCTTACATGCATGCAATGGATTTTCAGGAATCTCTAAGAGAATGGGTGTAGGAACGTACCTTGCATGTCGGATTACTTAACCCTCTTTTCTTGGTTCTTCAATCCCAAAGTCTTGCCCTCGCTTTGGGTTTACAAGAGAAGGAAACTCAGGTAGGATTTCTCTTTCGTTCTTCAATTCCTTGATTCTTTCTTCAATTTAGAGCTTTTGAAGAGAGAATTTTGGCTAAGGTTCATGGGTTCTTTGAGAGAAGTCGTTTGAGGCCTTCTACTGAGTGTTTGGACTTAGAAAAATGAAGAAGGGACGGGGTTTGGGGTCCCTTTTATAGGCCTAGGTGTAAGTGACACACGGTTCTGAAAAATGTCGAAAATGCGATCGCATACCCGTCGCAGACAGGTATGCGATTCGCATTTTGGTCGCAGATCTTGCCTTAAAACTCTGTCGCATTATGCGACGCAGAAGGGCCAGAAATGCGGTTCGCATTTCCAAAATGCGATCGCATTTCTGGTCGCATTTTGGACATTGGTTTGGCCTAGTGTTCTGCCTCACTCTGCGATGGGGGTGTCGATTCTGCGGTTTGCATTTACCAAATGCGATAGCATTTTAGGTCGCACTTTTGACAAACTCTCAGCCCAGGGTTCTGTTCCATTCTGCGATGGAACCTGTCAATTCTGCGGTCGCATATGTGTTATGCGGTCCGCATTTTGACCGCATTTCGCTACTTTTGTTTCCTTCGAAATTTTAAAACATTTCCCGGGTTCTTGGTTCTTTTTACGTAACTACCCCTTTTGCATAATTTAATGAATGTATTGTACGGGTTGTAACATTCTCCCCCCCCCCTTAGGAACATTCGTCCCCGAATGTACGGGTCTAGAAAGGGTAATATCACCGGGAAAAGGGGTTTTAGCATTTAAAGGCTTCGTTCGGACGCCACAATCCCCGCATTAAATGAAAGGTAATTATGAGCTTCCGATTTACCTCATGGAAACGTTTCTCCTTCCAATGGGTTCTGCATCCCCTTGGCATTCCCACTATCATCTACCTTCCGGAATAGGTACGGGTATCTAGTTTTCATCTCTTCTTCCGCTTCCCTAACGCATACACGGTAATAGATATAACCTTTGGAGATCATCTTTCTTGCCTTACGGTAGGGAATAAACCTACCTTCCGGCGTAACGACATTCCCCTCTCATTCAAGGGTAGGTTCACTAGGAAATTGAAATCTAGTTATCTCTGTAGACAGTCAACACTTGCATAGCATGATGCCAACCAATCCATCCCCCTTAACACATCAAAATCGATCGTTTCTAAATTAATTAAATCAGCCGAGGTTTGATGACTAGATATCGTCACAGTGCAACCTCTATCTACTCTTCTAGCAATCACAGAATCTCCGATTGGAGTAGACACCGCTAAGGGTTTGCTTATTAATTCAGGTACGATGTCAAACTTATTAGCCATAAGGGGTGTAACATAATATAAGGTAGTTTCGGAAGCAAACGATGTATACACATCGTAAGAAAGCACCGATAATATACCTGTAACAATATCCGGAGACGACTCGAGGTCCTGTCGACCTGCTAGAGTATATATTCTATTTTGAACATTGCTCGGGCCCGGTACTGTGCCGTTACCTATGCCACAAACTGCTGGCTGTTGGGGACCTCGTGCTGGAGGTCGAATGGATAAGGAAGAACCAGACACAGATCTGGTCTGCTGGGCCATACCACCTTCCCCTCTGTAAGGGCAATCCCGCATCATGTGACCAGGTTGTCCGCAGGAATAACATACATCGAAACCTTGACGGCATATTCCCGAATGGGCCCTGCCGCACTGTCCACAACGTGGTGGTGGGAGTCACATCTGACTAGTAGCCCTGTAATATGGCGAGCCTGATGCTCGCGAGCTCTAAAACTGTCGAGGAGCACTAGATACAGGTGGTGCTGAGCTCCTCGAAGAATGAGGTCTTACACTGCTTTTAGAATCACCAGGGTACTCTGCCACTCTTGACCTTTTATGCTGGTCCCTATCCTGCTCTCTATCTACCCTTTGTTGACACTTACGATCCTTTAACATCTGGGCATAGGCCTGAATACGAGAAATATCCATGCCCTCTATCAAGGATGCCGTAGTGCACTCGTTTATCAAGTGTGGTCCCAATCCATTCACAAACAAATGGACTCTATCCCCCATCTCAGCCACCAGGTGGGGAGAATACCTCGCCAAGGAGTCAAACTGCATGCTATACTCTCGCACGCTCATGTCACCTTGTTTAACGTTCAAGAATCTGTCAGCTCTAGCTCGTCGTACCTCAACTAGTAGGTAATGACGAAGGAACGCTTCAGAGAATTCATTCCACACAGGTGGGGGAGCATTTGGACCCCTGGATCTCTCCCAACTATCATACCAGGAGACTGCTAAATCTCGTAACCGGTAAGAAGCAACTCTACTGCATCTGTATCACTAGCATGCATAACCCGCAGCGTGCGGTGAATCTGATCAATAAAATCCTGCGGGTCTTCCTTAGGATCAGACCCGGTAAACACTGGGGGATCCAGATTAACAAATACTGGACTCTGGTACTACCTGGTCTATCAACTATACCAGTATTCTGCCTCTGAGTCTGTGAAGCAACTATACTAGTCAACAATTGGACCGCAGTTCGCAAGTCCTTATCTGCAGTACCAGACAAGGGATCTGGAAATGTTGGGCGGCTTCTAATCTCCTCTGTGGAAGGAGGAGTAAACGAGGTTCGAGATGGCATCTAACTTTGAGGCTCACTTTGGCCTTCTCTGATTTGGGGCACTTGACTAGTAGCCTCTCCTGCCTTAGTATCGAGTTGTCTATCACTCGTTTGCTTCCTAGTTGAAGGCATCACTGAAAGGAAAACGAAGTGAGTATTAGAGGTGAACACTTACGACTCAGCTTTACGCACGATCTAGATTTAGAAAGAAGGTAACATTCCTAAATGTCAGGTAGCCTCCTAGTAATAAAATGTGGCGCGCAACACACCTATAACCAAGACCCTACTAGACACGGCTCATAGACGATTCCTCGGACACGACCTTGCTCTGATACCAATTACTGTCACGCCCCACCCGGCGGGCCCGCGACATGGGCACCAGACCCTGCTTACAGAGTGCCGGCGAACCCTTCACCTGACTTCCCTTATTACTCATAAGGTGTGTTGTTCTCACATGGATGGCAAGTAATAATATGACAACAGTAATAATAATAACAATAACCTTTCGTGATACCGTACTATATCATAGGCATGCGTTTATACACAACGTGGCCAACTAGGCTACAACACAAAACCATACAACATGGTACATACGTTTGCCGACAAGGCAATTCAACTCCACATAGCCCAACACTTGTCTATACATATTCTAACACTTGTCTATTGAGCCTCTATAGAAACGTGCAAAATACAACCTACGTCGGAACAGGGCCCTGACATGCCCACAATGCCTATACAAAATGCATACCAATGCTATGGCAAGTCCGGAGGATGAACCTTGCCAATATCTGCGGACTGAATAGCCTACTGTGGTGGATGAGCTCCCTCTGTCAGTCTATCAGGACCTGCAGCACGACATGCAGCGTCCACATAGAATGGACGTCAGTACGGATAATGTACTGAGTATGTAAGACAGAAAACATAATGTAAGAGCAATAGTATAAGCATTAGGATAAGAAATACATGACCTGTACCATCTGTATGCCTCTAAGGGCGGCTAACCATAGCATATTGGTGAGACTTATGCATTTTCGTGTAACCTTTCTAACATTATTGTCACGCCCCGCCCGGCGGGCACGCGACACGGGCACCGGACCCTGCTTGCAGAGTGCCGGCGAACCCTTCACCTGA
>MCJB01052605.1:0-22831 GCA_002018475.1 Nicotiana obtusifolia | reverse complement strand
TATTTATGTGAAGAAACAAACATAGAAAACCTAAAAGATGCATAATTGTGAAAGCCAAGGAAGGCGTTAATACAGTAGGGGAAAGTCTTTTAGGTGTTCGATTTCAATTACTTCTCCAAAATAATTAAGTATTTTTAAGTCGTGGGATATGGAAGAAGTCCCTCAAACGAAGATTTCAAAAAAAAAAAAAAAAAAAAGGGATAACTTCCATAGATTACTCCAAAAACTGAGAGTTGAGCAACCAAAAGTTATTAGTCCAGATCACTGTTGTTTAGCTCATCCCCTTATTTGTTTTCTACACAATTCATTGGTTCACAAGGAAATTCATGTTGCCTCGTCGAGAACATATTTGTATTGAGGATGAAAAACCGTTTTAAAATTGTGAATTGGTTTATTTCCCATTTTCTGTATCTAGGTCTCCATCTTGACGGATCCCCATACCTTGAGAGTCTATAGTAAACTTTTTTTTTTTAAAATGGATCTACAATAAACTATTACACTATCAAAATAAATACAGAGAGCTGTTGACGACACGGATAAGTATTTCTCTAGAAGGACCAAGAAGAAAATGTGCTAGGTAGGGGATAGGCCATAGAGTTATGTTTATATGCTTGTTGAGTTGGATGTGCATAAGCTGTAGAAACCTTGTGGACGGTGAAAAGGAGCTACAGACGTCCTACCCAATTAAGGAATGGTCTTTGTTGAGACTTGTAAATGTCCGTTTTTTCTACTAGGTGTCAGGTGCCCAAGAGCCGATTTTATCATGAAATATGGTTTGAAGCGGGATGAGTAGAGCGGGGCGTATTCTCATTTCTTCCACTCATCCAGTTCCTACTTTCTAAGCTATTGATGAATCCAGTTATGAGTGATTCCTCATCTCATACATTAGGGACAAAATGAAAGAAGATAGGATAGACTTTGATAACTTTATTTGTTGATCGCTTCTTTACTTTATTG
Source organism: Nicotiana obtusifolia (assembly GCA_002018475.1). Lineage (NCBI taxonomy): Eukaryota > Viridiplantae > Streptophyta > Magnoliopsida > Solanales > Solanaceae > Nicotiana > Nicotiana obtusifolia. Next base: position 21,874 of record MCJB01052605.1, on the reverse strand, counting down.
ATTCCAAGTTGATGTTTTTTAGCACGCGTACCTCCATCCCCCAAAAGAATGTATATTCCGCACATTTTGTCCTGTCAATCATTTACTCCTACTCCAAGATTTGGTTCACGATTTATGAGACAGGTTATCATTATGTAACAAATTGATTGATATCTTTACTTCTCTAAATGCCTATCTGCTTAGCTTTGTGCTAGATTGGAGAGGCTAAACCAAAATCTGAACTGCAGCTACTAATAGTCTCTTCGGACTAAAAGCAAGAAACAGTGCCCTCTTCTAGAATGAAATGGTTTCACTTAAACAACAACAACAACAACTACGCCTCATACCCAAACAAACATGGGTTGAAACCCAAATGAATCCTACCTGACCATGCAACTCCATTCAAACTCATCTTATTCCAGCCTTAATCAAATCCAAATAAAAAGTATTATAGGTTGTTTATATTTTCTAAACATATAAATCTCTGAAAGGGTAAACCACTCCTAGAAAGCATAGTACCTACAATAAAAGCGTAATAGATTGCTGAAAATATCTCTCATTACCTACCAACTAGCTATCGTTCTTCCATTTCCACATTATTATCAAACATTACCATCTTATACTGAACAAAGTGCACATAGTCATCTAACAAATGCGGAAAAGAGAGCAAAATGTAACACACATACACACTCCCCCATTTCAATTTGCGTGAACCTATTTCCAATTCAATCTGTTAACAAATGTATCCTTTTTTTGAATTTGAAAATAATTTACTTTAAACTACAAGTTCGAAAAAAGTGTTTGTTTTTTCCTTAAATTACGAGTGCAGTAAAATAGGTTCACATTTTCAAATAGGTTCACATGAAATGGAGGTGAGAGTACATAAATATCCTTCTAGTTCTAGAAAGAGTAAGTGAAAAACCTCATTGGGTCAACGGAAGTGTCAAGGGCAGCGACAATCTCCGTCCTCAAACCAGTAGATTCCTTTCGCTTCGTCTGAAGGAATCTAACGAGGCCGCTGGCATCCATTCTCCTACAGTAAATCCTTAGCACTTCCGCCAAGCTCTTCTCGCTCAAATCTCCCAAACCCTCAGCAGCATTCTCAATCTCCGAGACAGCGGCGTCCTTCTTCTCCGCGATGAAAGCGGCCATGCCGGATTCTATGTCGGGGAGCGCATTCTCGCGATTCTGGAGCTTCAGGAGGGCATTTTCAGTGTTCTCCTTGAAGGATTTGATTTGAGTGTCGAGAGTTTCGGATTTCTGGGAGAGGGTTTTGTCGATGTTGGTGAAGTGGGTGGTTAGGGTTTTGTGGAGGTCGGTAACGGTGGCCAGCAGGGTTTTCCGAGACTCGAGGTTGCTGAAGAAGGCATGTATCCGGTCAGAGTTGGTTGCAATATCTGCCGCCATGGACGACTGTGAGAAAATCCAACTGCAGTTGATCGGAGAAGTAGGATTAATTAATATTTCAGTTAGCGGGATAAGACGAACGGATTTGATACAATGAACAATAAAGCATATGCGAAATGCCCCAAATATATTTCGTGTATAGTAGGTGTGTGTATTATTTGGATGGAATCTAAAACCCCAAATTGAACCAAATCTAATTTTAATTTGGATTTTTTTATTTTTATTTTGGTTTACTATTAAGAAAAAAAAAAAATATATATATATATATATATGTTTTACTTATTTTATTATTTCTTTAGGTTTTAATATTTGCAAGTAAAGAAATACATTATTCGAACTCGGACGGTTTAGATTTTATATTTTTATGTTTGGACATGTTATTTTTAAAGATTGTTTTTTGAAAGTATTGCCCATGACTAATAATAGAAATTATATTTAAGAGATTTAACATTATTACTTTTCATTCTCTATAATATTTAATGTTTTTCATCATTTAATATAAATATTCGATTATGTCAACTAGCTTATATAACACACCCGAATAATCAAACCTGAAAAAATGGAAACGAAAAGAGAAAACCTTCAAAAAAAAAATAAAAAAAACAAAAAAAAAGTAACTCAAACAATGTAAAACGAATTTAAAAAACTGAATGCACACCTCTAGCGTCCAGTGTCCGGAAGATATGCACACTCATAAGTTTTGTTGGTTTTAGATGATATAGGTATGCTCCAGTGCGTTTAATTTTTCGTAGCGTCCGTCCGGAACATACGCTACTATTTAAAAAAGATATGTATACATTTTTGTTGGTTATAAATGATATATGTATGCTTCCTCTATCTTATCACAAAATTAAGAATCCTTTTATTATTCGTAGTCATGAATTAAATCACTTTATCATTAATGAATCTGCTCATATTCTATCATAACATGATGAACCATTTCACATTGTTCAAAGCTACACATAGGAACTTTAATATTTCTACAAGATACCGTTTATTTACAACATGATCTTTGATATTAGACTCTTGCATTATTAGGATTCGCAAGATCAGGTGGATTTCTACATTGCATATGCTCTTTTGTAGATTCCTTGTACTTCTCTGTCGGCTTGAGTAAGGCAAATATTAGTGAGAATCCAACACTCAAAAACCTAAGGGTTCCTTCGCAAGGTGAGTAAGGCCTAGTTCAGGCCGAAAGGCTTAATCGATGGACAACATGTAAACATTCTTGTACTGCCCTTTAACTTTATTCTTTCCTCTTGTAGTTTCAACATTTTTCTGTGTCTAATCTATTGTCATTGCTTGGCTACTGTATATTTGCTGATGAGAGGTTCTTGATTTATGAATACATGGAGAATGGAAGCCTTGATTTTTGGTTGAGAAACCAAGCGGATACAGTAGAGGCACTCGACTCGTTTCAAGATTTGTCTAGGGTCAGCTCGCGGACTTGCCTTTCTACACCATGGTTTTGTTCCACACGACATTCACAGAGACATCAAGTAGTCAAGCAATATACTCCTGGACCGGAATTTTGAGCCACGAGTATCGGACTTTGGCCAGGCTCGCATCATTAGTGCATGTAAAAGTGTGGATTTCTTTTTTATCCTCAAGTTGTAGATAAGTAAATGATTGATTTCCTAGATAAGATATGTTATTTTTTTCAAATTTACCCTAGTTTTGGTTCTAATTTCGGGAATCATATTGTATCTCATCTCGACTTTAATTTTTCTGTCTGTCGTGGTCAAAGTACCCAAAATTGTTTAACCAGATTTGATACAAATCTCATACTCACACCCATACTAGTGTTATGTCGATACGGGTGCGACAACTAAACTATTGTATCAGAGCAACTTAGATTTATATAGCTTTGGAGTGGTGATGTTGAAACAGGACAGGTTGATGTTGAGGGAGGCAATCTTGTTGGTTGGGTCAGGTGGATGGTCGCGAATGGCGGGGAGATTGAAACATTGGATCAAATGCATAATAAGCTATGAAAGCGACCAATAATGCTCGAAGTGGTGAAACTGTTGAAGGGGGCCAAAAGCATTGGTTCCTATGGAGGGTGATTGAACCTCAACCACATTAACATGATTAGATTAAAGGTTCAACAAAAGATAATGAATGTATTGTCTAATAAGAACAGGTTATGCAGTTATCTATTGTATAATGGAAACTAGTTTTATGAGTTTAAAGAAATCAGATGTAAGATAGTAGAGATATAGCGGATGCTTGACCAAAAGTTGAAAAAAGACTGTTTTACCCTTAAACTAAGATATAAAGTATATGCATGTGACTTGTATTTCATAAGCTTTCACAAGGGAGGACTTAGTTTTTCTTCGTACATATTACAAGCAAGGAAAACTTGCAAATGTATCCTCATGAAGTTTTTTTAAGGCTATACAAATTAATATCTTCCTGAGATAATAATAATAACAACCTAGTAAAATTTCATAAGTGAAATTTGAGAGGATAATGTATACGTAGACTTTACCCTTACACCGAATAAGTAGAAAAGTTAATTAAAATACCAGTAACCAACACTCATCTGTTCATCTATTAGCACATGCACATATTAGAAGAACAAATGATACAAAAATCAGTAGGAAAAATGATAAAAAGGAGACTAATAACAGTACTAACTTTTATATTTAACATAAACTTAATAGTACCCTTTTCTTTCCCTTTTAAGCAGACAAAGAATTGAAGTTATGATTTGAATTAAGAATGAAAAATGACATAGAAAAGTATGTGCAAGTAGAATTAGAAGTATACCAAACTCATTCAAATTTGTACAAAGGGATTAGAAATATGAGTAGATTCATTAATTAGTAATATAAGAATCCATATAACCAAAAGGAGAGAACAGAAAAGGAATGAAATATTGGGGCCCTCTTATATCAAAAGAGAATAGTTAGCAAAAAGTATTAAGATCAAAGCTCTAAATTGAATAGCAAGAATAAAACACACGAAAATTAATGTATTAAAACTGTGGTATATGAAAAGATTCTGCCAAAATTTGTAGTTAGGCTTGCTAATGGAAATAAGGAAACCGTTGATGAAGGAGCAACACAATGTACCTTTCTCGTATCGCAATCACAGTGTGCGAGTTATAAGTCACATTCACTAATTACTATTTATAAGTCGCATTTGCTAAACGCGATATATAAGTCTCATTCACATTGTGATTTAGAAGTCGCATTCACATTGTGATTTAGAAGTTGCATTCACCAATCGGGGAGATGTTATATGAATTCTTATTTCTCCATTTAGTCTCAACTCACGTCATTATTACACCAAACAAAATAGAAGTGAAACATATATATAGATCTTTTTCTATCATTGAATCCTATTCTTAGCAAAATTTATAATGATTTTAAGGATGATAGATCTTGCGAGATAAGAGAAAACAAGAAAAGAAAATATAATAAACTCAACAACTAAGCCAGAAATATTGACATTCTCCAAAATACCATCAAACAGAACATGAATGGCAGATGTAATCCATTTTGCACTTACAATGATGCGTAAAAAGCAGTCAGTCGTAGGTAGAATTTTCTCAAAATTACCTCAATTCGGATTCAGTCGTGTAGGTTCTCTCTTTTGTCCTTTAGGAAAAAAAAAAAAAGTTCCCCCAAAAGAAACTTTGAATGCTACATTGGAAAAGGGAAAAGGAAAATCAACTTAAAGTAGGAAAGCAAAGATTGCTGCATACACAATTTCTAAATACAAAAATTAGTGCGAAAAGGAAAAGGAAACAGAGAATGCCATAACAATTTCAATCATGCTAGAGTAAATTATAAATTTCAATAAGTCCAAAGGAAAAAATGACCAATGAATGTTATTTATACGATTTTCAACACCATATTTATAATCCAATAATGCCACGATTATTCATTGGTGTGGGAGATTTCTTTTCCAACAGTAAAAGGAATGTGTCCATCTCTAAGGAAGAAATGTGAGGCAGCTTCATTTTCTGTGTTGGGTTTAAAAGATTGGTGAATGGGAAATGGAAGAAAAAAAATAGAAGGGAAGTGAGCTCCTTTTTGCTTTGGAAAGAGCAAGTGTTCATTGGTGGTGGGAAAAAAAAAGGAATGTGTTTATATTGAAAAAGCACTTCCTTTGGCGTTAGATAGGTTGGAAATTAAGTAAGCCTCGTGCTGTCGTCGACGGTCGCTCGGCTCTGGCTTTGGCTTCGGCATTGATTAATTAATCTTTTTGGACAAAATTTCTTTTAATTATTTAATTAGTTAATTTAATTAATTAACAAAAATTTAACCCGGAATAAAACCTGATTAAAACCTGTGTGATTTTCTACTCCTTATGCATTTTTCTATTTCTGATTTGAAGATATAAAAACTTCATCGGTGTATTAAAATTTAGAAATGATTTGAAGAACAAAAAAACTTCATTGTTTTCTGTGAAACAGTATATAAAAACTTCGGTTTTTATTTATTAAATGTACTGTTTATCATGAATTACAGTACCGTTTATTGTTCTATTTTTTTGCTATTAATTGAACTCTTCTATTGTTGACACTGACAAATGGCAACTGATAATGAAAATCCTTCTGCAACTGTTGCGGTAACAACGATAGCCTCGTCAAGCTGAACTGTAGTGCCACCGGCATGAAACCGGGGAAATTTTCTGGAGCCAACTTCAAAGGATGGCAGCAAAGGGTGTTCTTCTAAAGATATGGTAGTGAATGAAGCATTTCAAGTGGCTGCAATGATTGAAAAATTGCCTACTTCGTGGAGAGATTTCAAAAACTATATACGACAGAAGCGCAAAGAAATGAAGTTGGAAGATCTTGTGATTCATCTCAAGATTGAGGAAGAAAACAAAACAGCCAGTAAGAAGTCTCGTGGAAGTTCAACAATTATGGGAGATAATATCGTTGAGGAGACTGCTCCAGAAAGTAAGAAGAGGAAGAAGTCTTCTGGACAGATAAGGAACATAACAAGAAAAAATTCCAAGGCAACTGCTATAATTGCAGAAAACCTAGTCACAAAGCCCTTGATTGTCGTCTCACAAAAAAGGATAAGAAACAGGGATAGGCCAACATAGTGGAGAAGAATAATGACATTGATGATCTGTGTGCAATGCTTTCGGAATGCAACCTAGTTTGGAAATCCGAAGGAGTGGTGGATTGACTCTGGAGCCACTCAACATGTTTCTGCTGTCAAAGAAGCACTTGCAACTTACTCTACTGCTGGTCCCGAAGAAGAGCTTTCCATGGGAAATACTGCAATGGCCAAGATTGAGGGTTATGTGAAGATATTCCAGAAAATGACTTCCGGCAAGGTGTTAACACTCAACAACGTTCTTCATGTTCTACTATTAGAAAAAATTTAGTTTCAACTTCTTTACTTGTTAAGAATGGATTCAAATGTGTTGTATCTGACAAAGTTATATTAAGCAAGAATGAAATATATGTTGGAAAGGGCTACCTCGCAAAGAGCCTTTTCAAACTCAATACAATGGTTGTTGACAGTATTAATAAAATTTCAGTTTCTTCTTATTTGTTGGAGTCAAATGATTTATGGAATATTCGTTTAGGACATGTCAATTATAAAACCTTACGAAAGTTAATTAATTTAGAAGTATTGCTTAAATTCGAGTGTAATAAATCAAAATGTCAAATATGTTATCTAAGTTTGTAAAACATCCTTATAAGTCCGTTGAAAGGAATTCAAATCCTTTAAACTTAATTTGTACTGACATTTGTAATATGAAGTCAACACCATCTCGAGGTGGGAAAAAGTATTTTATAACGTTTATTGACGATTGAACTCGATACTATTATGTTTATTTACTTAATAGTAAGGATGAAGCAATTTAAGCATTTATGCAATACAAGAATGAAGTGGAGAATCAATTGCACAAAAAGATCAAAATGATTAGAAGTGATAGAGGTGGAGAATATGAATCTCCATTTGCAGAAATATATTCGGAATATGAAATTATTCATCAAACTACTACCGACTACACATCTCAATCCAATGGAATTGCGGAAAGGAAAAATTGGACATTAAAGGAAATGATGAATTGTTTACTAATAAGTTCCTGATTACTGCAGAGTTTGTGGGGGGAAGCTATCCTTATAGCTAACCAAATATGCAACAAAGTACCCCACGGCAAAACGCAAACTATTTCATATGAAAAATAGAAAGGAAGAAAACTCAACTTGAAATATTTCAAAGTGTGGGGGTGTTTAGCAAACGTACAAATACCTTTACCCAAAAGGATAAAAATCGGACCAAAAACTATGGATAGTGTTTTCATTGGATATGCTACAAACAGTAAAGCATGTTGATTTTTGGTTCATTAATTTGATAATCTCGAATTTCATGTTAATACGGTAATCGAATCAGATAATGCCGAATTCTTTAAAAGCATCTATCCGTATAAAACTGAATGCGACTCGTTAAATGAAAGACCTAAACAACCGCGGGAGGAACCAAAGGAAAATACTCCAAATGAAGAGGATCTAAGGCGTAGTAAACGTCAAAGAACATCTACTTCTTTTGGACTAAATTTTCTGATATTCTTGCTTGAAAATAAGCCTCAAACTTTCAAAGCAGCTATGCCATCTTCTGATTCAGCATTTTGGAAAGAGGCAGTCAATAGCAAGATTCAATCAATTTTGGATAACCATACATGGTAATTGATTGATCTTCCTCCAGGAAATAAGCCTTTAGTTCGAAATGGATTTTTAATCGAAAAATGAAAGTTGATGGCACTATTGACAAAAATAAGGCAAGACTTATTGTTAAAGGTTATAAACAAAAGGAAGGCCTTGATTCCTTTGACACTTACTCTCTAGTAATGAGGATAAAATCTATTAGGGTGTTAGTGGCAGTGGCGGCCATGTATGGTCTTGAAATATATCAAATGGACGTTAAAACAACTTTCTTGAATGGAGAACTGGAGGAAGAGTTTACATGGAACAACCTGAAGGTTTTGTGGTTTCGAGTAAAGAAAAGAAAGAGTGCAAACTTATTAAGTCGCTTTATGGACTTAAACACGCACCCAAACAATGTCATGCCAAATTTGACCAAATAATGTTGGCAAGTGGGTTTAAAATCAATGAGTGTGACAAATGTGTTTACATTAAAAACACTCCAGGTCATGAAGTCATTGTTTGTTTATATGTTGATGACATGTTGGTAATGAGCAAAAATATGATAAATATAAATGCTACTAAGCGCATGTTGGCTAGCAAATTCGACATGAAAGACTTAGGAGTTGATGATGTGATATTAGGAATCAAAATTCACCAGACTCCACAAGGTCTAGCATTATCACAGTCTCATCATATTGAAAAAGTACTTGACAAATTCAAGTATTTGGATTTCAAGATTGCTAAGACTCCAATTGACGCGAGTTATGCACTTCAAAAGAATGAAGGTGAAAGTGACTCACAACTGGACTATGCAAGAGTATTGGGAAGTTTGATGTATATCATGAATTGTACGCGACCAGATGTAGCATGTGCTATTAGCAAACTGAGTTGGTTTACAAGTAATCCCAATCAAATACATTGGATGGCAATGAAACGAATTTTTGGGTATTTGAAACATACCCAAGATTATGCTCCGCATTATAACAAATATCCCTCGGTGATCGAGGGATATAGTGATGCAAATTTGATCACCGGATCATCTGAAGTTAAATCCACAAGTGAATATGTTTTCACAATTGGGAGTGGAGCAGTGCCTTGAAAATCATCCAAACAAACGTGTATCGCCCGTTCTACAATGGAATCTGAATTCATAACTTTAGACAAGGTCGGTGAAGAAGCTGAATGGCTTCGAAATTTCTTGGAAGATATTCCATTTTGGCCCAAACCTTTGGCACCTATATGTATACATTGTGATAGTCAAGCGGCAATAGGCAGGGCAGGGAGCGTTATGTTTAACGGAAAATCTCGTCACATACGACGGAGACATAATACTGTTAAACAACTACTCTCTAGTGGTGTTATCATGATTGACTACGTGAAGTCAAGAGATAACGTGTTGGATCCACATACAAAAGGTTTATCCAGAGAGGTAGTTGAAAGATCATCGAAGGGAATGGGGTTAAGGCCTAGGACAAGTCATCATGGCAGTAACTCTACCTAGCAGATTGGAGATCCCAAAAAGCTAGGTTCAAAAAGATAAAACAAATTTATGAATGACGGTTTAACATTTTCAAATAATTCAACACATTCTCGTGATGAAGACAATGTTCAGATTTCAAGGTAAAGAATTAAGGCTTTTTTATGAGTCAAACTTAAAGCTTTTTATTGATTTGCTAAGTCTGGCAGGAAATGATCAGATAATGTGTCCATAGAATTACACGTTTAGAAATCACCTATGTGTGTGAAGTGTAAGTCACTTCAAGGGGAATGAAAGTAGAGGCCACTCTCTGAGCACTCATGAAACCAGGCGGTGTTCATGACTGAAACGAACACAACCGTGAGAATCATAGATGGTTAAGAGTTGATTGTGTGACTTATGTTGTCTAGGTATACAACAAAGCTCAATGATTCAAATATATCAAATCTACCGATTGACCGAGTATATCCGATATAAGTTCACCACGAAAAGTTCAAAAAGAAACGTACTTGTCCAGATGCAATTAATCTTTGCATGTAAATCACACACTCGTCCGTGCATTCCTTTGTCTTATAGCCATTCCCCATTCATGTGAGGATTGTTGGGTATAAAAGATTGGTGAATGGGAAATGGAGAGAAGAAAGTGGATGGAAAGTGAACTCCCTGTTGCTTTGGAAAGAACAAGTATCCCTCATTGGTGATGGAAAGAAAAAGGAATGTATTTATATTGAGAAAGCACTTCCTTTGGTGTTAAATGGATTGGAAAGAAAGTAAGCCCCGCGCGTCGTCGTCGCTCGCCCGCTCGGCTCGGCTTCGGCTTCGGCTTCGGCTTCGGCTTCGGATTTGGTCAAAGGTTGATTGATTAATTAATCTTTTTGGACAAAATTTCTTTTAATTATTTAATTAATTAACGAAAATTCAACCCAAAATAACCCAGGACCCGCGACCCGGTCCGTTTCTTTCTCGAATTATTTTAATTCCTTTTTCCTGGAATATTTCAAACGGAAAACGTTCACACCTGTTCAAATAGCCATGGCTGTTTCTGAAATGTTGCAAACCTTTTATGAAACAGTGCCAGAAAATGGCTATAAATATGCCTTGATCCCATAATCTTTCCTTATAAAATTTTCTGAGCTTCTTCTAATTCTTCTGCACAATTAAAATTCCAGTGTGGTTTACAGCCTTCGAGTGGTTCGCTATTCTACCGGCGTTTTTGGTACCAACACTCTGGTGAGTTAATTCGTTTTATCCCGGGAGGATAATATACCAGCACCTGGGGTACTTGAGGGAAATAATTTTCTTAAGGACACACTATGCATTTAGTAGGATCAGTTTTATTCCGAAATTATATTTCAGATTCTGCTTCATTATTTTGATATTTTGTTGCTGCTAATTTTTTATTTCTTCTTCTGTTTCAGAGAATTTACTGTTTCATTATTTATTATAGTAATACAGATTGGTAACATTGTGATCATAGCATGATTCTGTAGTGTATGCTAAGATCACATCTGCACTAAGAGTTCCACTATGGAATATTCTGAATAGATTATCTGGTAGCCCTATCCCTTGTAGGGGATTTCAATTGCATAGTAGAGCACGGGAAAGGGAAGGTGGTGCCCCCCATAAACATCAGAAAGCTCTGGCCTTTATCAATTGTATACTTTACTGTGACCTTATGAACTTAGGATACTCTAGCAACAAATTCACCTGGTGTAATGATTGTGCACATGATAGGAGAATTTGGAAAAGGCTTGATAGAGCCATGATTAACCATTACTGAGCCAATAAATTTCCTAAATCCTCAGTCACTCATATGCCTAGGGTCAACTCAGATCTTGCTCATCCCCTACTGAAGGTTGGCAGACTCTTCACCACCCCCAATAAAGTACTTCAAGTTCTTGAATATTTGGACTAAACAAGGAGATCTCAAAGAATTGATTCAAGAAGCCTGAAATACTCAAATCGAGGGTAATCCTTACTGGAAATTTCATCAGAAAATGAAGAAAGTTACCTCTAAACTTTCAGCTTGGTCCAAGCTCACTTTAGGAGATATTTTTGTAGATACTAAAGATTTTGAGAAGGAAATTGAGATCCTTGAGGAGCTCTTTGTCTTGAATAACACTGAGCAGAACAGAACCAATCTTAATTAGAAAAAAAATTGAACTGACTAGACATCTGAAAATACAATATGCCTATTGGAAACAAAAAGCAAATCTACAATGGGCCAAGGAAGGAGATTTAAATACCTCATTTGTTTTCATGCTTCTATCACTAGGAAGAGGAGAAGATTGACTATACAGAGAATCAAGGATGAAGATGGCAGGTGGTTAGAGAATAAGGATCAAATAGCTTGGACCTCTAAAGAGAAAACTTAATGTAAGTCTCCATAGGAATCTGATGGTCCTATGAATCTTTTTGGGAAAGCTTATGGTCTAAAATAAGAAACACATTCTCTAGAGACTACTTGCTAAAAATGGCTTCACATGTCCTTTTATGTGTTTATGTTGCAGAACTCCAAAATCTGAAAGTATTGACCATATTTTTCTGGAAAGTGAGAGTGCTTTAGCCACATGGAAGTTTTTTGGGAACTATCTTAGAATTGTCTATACTGGAAATCTAAGACGGCTTCTCTTTAAATGGTGTCTAACCAAAGGTAAGACTAAAGTTATTGATTTCATACTTAAACATAAATTTAGAAGAGATGATGGAAGTAGGAGTTCATCTTGGTCATGGTATTAGAAAATGGAATCCTAAAATAGTGCTTCATATCTCTGCAAAGCGTAAGGGTATTCATATTACAAATCTTACTAGAACTGCTCGTTTTTTATCAGAAGCTTGTGATTTAGTTTTTGACGCGGCAAATAGAGAAAAACTATTCTTAATTGTTGGTACCAAAAATAAAACAACTGATTCAGTAGAATGGACTGCAATAAGGCTTGGCGTCATTATGTTAATAAAAAATGGCTTGGCGCTACATAGTATCCTTTGCTGGGAATTGTGGAAAGGAAGATGTGCAGCTAGATTTGGAGAGGGAATGATCTCTATACCTAGGCTTCTTTACCTGATTCAAGCCACTATGATCACTCTCACTACTATCAATTTCCTTTCCCTCCCAAACTTTGGTAATTGGACACACTTGTGTCTTACCTTGGATAATATCAAACCACCTCGCGTTATCTTCCTGTTAAATGGTTTAAATCTCCAGATCACTGCCCAAAACTCAAGAGGTTATTATTGAATCCGACTCTCAAGTAATCATTAATGCAATCAATAACCAATCCATCATTTCTTGACAAATATCAGTTGTGCTGGAGAAGTTTTACTTTTCTCATTGATATAAGAAAAAGGGATAGGCCAACATAGTGTAAAAGAATAATAACATTGATGATATGTGTGCAATGCTTTCGAAATGCAACCTAGTTGGAAATCCGAAGGAGTGATGGATGGACTCTGGAGCCACTTGACATGTTTGTACTGTCAAAGAAACATTTGCGACTTACTCTACTGCTGGTCCCGAACTAAAAGCCATAAGTTGGGCAATCTTAACTTATGACTTTTTGGTTTTTAAGCAATTTTAAGTTGACCAATAATTTTACATCTGTATCCCTTATAGGTTTTCCATTTCCTTTACTCCAGCTGATATAGGGAGACCAATTATACAGCTGATATTCTTGCTAACTGGAGTTACAAAAGAAAACATCTACTTTCTTCACAGAGGCTGACATATTACCTGAAAGAGTGAGATAGGCAATCAACTTACTAAGTTAAGAATTAAGCCTACGAAGAACCACTTTGTGGTATAGCTTTCGAGAATGGTTCATAATTTACTTTTCAGCTTGTTGCTTATTAATCTTTCTGTATTAGGCCTGCTCTATGCCATATGGTCATTACTAGCATTCTTTTGTAAAGGATCCGGATAGTTACATGTCCTACTCAGACCAAATTTTTGCCTACTGACTATAATACACAGGTCAAGGTCAGGCTTTTACCTCCCACCACAATGGTGGCATTAACATAAAATATAAAAAAAAAATGTGAGAATTATAGAGCATAAGAAAAACCAATTAACATTTTTCACTTTTGGAGATTAATGAAGCTTACCGAGGCTTTTCTTAGTGTAATATCCATATCGACGTTTATGACTATTGTCAACAGTTGTACAAATTATTCAAGCAATGAAGTGGTGGTCTGGTACAAAGATTAAGTTTCATTGCCAACTTCAAAACTTCACTGCTCTTCCAAGCGAATTCTAATTCTACAGCTATTGAACAAAACGTTCAGGCCAAGAGCAATTCATAGAGCAAAATTTCTGATAAAATTATGCATACATCGTTGCAAGGAAAATTTTGCGACTTTTAACGATGATGAATTGCCTCAACCATGAGGTCGGAGGTCCCAATGGAAGGTTGGTTAGGGATTAGGGTACACAGATCACAGAATGAAAAAGAAACCCAACTTCTACTACAACTTTAACAAGTGGAGAATCTAAGAAGCAAAAAACACTGAAATACGGGAATGTTTCATGTATGTACAGCCAAAAATTGCCAGATCCCTGAAGGAATGAGCGGCTACTAGTCATTTATCCGAACCTGTGAAGCAAAAGAGCAAATCAGTTAAATATTTGGCAACCTTGTCAACTAGCAAACACATTATCTATTCCAGCTCAGTCCTCAAGTTTGGCCTGATTTCATATTCGTAAGCGTGTTGCTGGGCGTGAGAGATAAGCATCACATAGCATTGGATTTGTAGTCAACTTTCATGCATGTAAATAATGGTAAATTAGATTTAGCGCATTTCCTACAAATAACTGAACGCAACACAAAATTTTAGCCATCTTTCAGGGAGCAGAGTTAAAGATAGAAAACACAAGGTTTTTTTTCTCTAACCGAGAAATCCCCAAATGGGTTGCCCCGCTACCCTTCTCCACTTAAAATACTAGGTCCTTGTTTGCACTAGGGTTTGAACTCAGTGACATGCACCTAACCGCAGATCATATGTTCCGCTCTCACCACTAGACCTAAACCCGGGGGCCTAGGAAACATAGGACTCCAATGTGTGGAAAAAAGAACTGGAGGATCCAAAAGACTTAAAAGGCCAACCAAAACAAAGAATCGATGTGCGGATACATAGGAAGAACCTAAAAGATGACTGCTCGGAATTAAAACTTATCACAAGGCACACTTTTTTAAGTACTGAAAAGAATACTAGGCCACATCACATTAGCTAGGTGGTTCTTACCCTCACTTCAATATAGCATTTCTATCACATGATACAGCATGTCATGAAAGGCCAGGAGTAATGGTTCTTACCCTCACTTCAATAGCATTTAATGGAACTAAATGATTTCACTCTATCTTTCACGGAAGAAGGAAAACCTCAGTTTTGACATTTTCCAGTTAATACAGTAACATCACTGTGCATGCAGAAGGTTAATTAGTTGATAGAGATCCTAACCCACGAATGCATCAATCAAGCCAAAATCTTGCATAGCTCCAAAGAAAACTATTGGAAGAACACCTTTACCAGAAGAAGTCAGCTCCAAAAAGATACATGTATTTTCCAACATAGAAAAGAGCCCATAAGAAAGAATAAGACAAGAAATATGGTACAATACCACCACAGAATATATTACGTCTTAGATCTAAAATATAAACCCATGTAAAACATATGTATGGTTTTAGACGCTTTATCTACTGTAATAATTCTCCATAATATCCGTCGAACCATAGAAGCAAAAATAGCATTACATGTTCAATTGGGCGCCAAGTGTGTGTAAATTTACTTTTATGACAGCCTTACTAAATTATTGCCTTTTCTATTAATGAACCAGGTGTGAGCAAAGCCTTAACAATGCTCAAATCTGAGAAGATAAGAAACAAGAGTGTTGTGCTTATTGATGCAAAAGTAGTCTCTAACACGAATTCTCTATTGACGCTCTCTTTCCTACAAGTAGTCAATCCTGCATATTGATGCCAATATCATTCCATAGTTTCTGCTTAATCCACTTCTAAACAGAAAGCTTTTTATCATTCTGCAAATATAATAATCTGGGTATGTTTGTTTTATGGACAAACACCGCCCTTTTTTCTCTTCATAGTTCATATATAGATGACATTCAAATAAGATAATGTTTGAAATGGTACCATCATAATGTGACAGTAAACATTTTATATACCTACCTATATATAATTCACAAAATCCCTCGATAAAAGAACAAGATTAGTACAAAATAAGACATGCAGTTAAAGGATACTAACCACAAGTACACTATGTACAAAGCTGTAGCTTCTTATTTTCTCTTGAGTCCAGACGCGATTTTTGTTAGGTCCTCCTTTTGTTGCTAAAACAAACAATTAAAGCGAGCTCTCAGAATGAAGGTAATGTAAGATACAAGAAGAACATTACTGATCCAAACAAGGTCCAAAACCTTATATAACCGATTCCACCAGCTGTCAGATCTTGCTTGCAGTAAGCGCCACTCATTGGCCATTTCATACTCAATAGTGTTGGGCTGAGAACAATGAGAAGTAGACACTGCTTCTCTCTGCATAATAAACACAATAAAAAAGGATTGATTAAGCTAAGACAAACGTGTTCAGATGTTATGTATTTTTTTTTTTGTTGATGCACAGTAGACAGGAGAGAGACTGACCATTTCCCGCTGCAGTTGTAATCTTAGTTTGTCAACACATAAATGCCCAGCTAATGATGAAGCGTTTCCTTCCGTTTTAGGAAGAGATACAAAGCTAGCAACGAGCGGCCTATCATTAAAAAACTTTTAGGAAATGGGAACCATCCTAGCCAAACATGTTTGAATATTATACTGTTCCGTTTCAGGCTCACTCGAAAAAAATAATTTATATCATCTTACTCCTTCCCCATAACTTTCACTAAATGAAAACTTTTTCTCCCTCAAAAAATTTTAACATAAATTAACACTTCATTAAACTATTTTAAACTTTATGTTTCCATTAACCTAATATAAAATATAACTATTTTCACGATTCACATTATTATTGTAAAATTTCTTTTATCAAACTCAAATATAATAATCTAGTCAGATATCTCACTCTTAACCTGTGTGCTATTCAAAGTAGGTCATATCTTATTTCCTGGGGCAGAGGGAGCAGGCAGCAGACACTCTAATATCTAACTACAACATGTATTATTACACCAAATTTGTACATTGAGATCCTATATTTCTCCATAAAAGATACCAATGTATCTACAAATCATGATGAAACACTCCCAACACCTTCCCTAAAAACAAATTTATGATAAAGTAGAGGCCTTTCCATAAGGCATTCCCATATAATCGTATATGACCAAAAACCAATATCAAAGTAAACAATATCTTAACAGCTGCTTCACTGGGTACCAGATGATTTATATGACGACGAGCAAGTGGGAGGCCTTTGGCAAATTCTGGCCAAACCTACGAAGCCGAACGTTCCAAGCTGAATATTCCTGAGACTAAAGCCTTTACAGGCATGAGGTCGGCTAAGGAGTTGGAAAATTTTCTGTGGGATATGGAACAATATTTCGCAACTGCTCGAATCGCCGAGGGCGACAAGTTAAGTATAACCACCATGTACTTAACTGGTGATGCTAAACTGTGGTGGAGGACAAGGAATGCTGATGACATCAGTGCTGGGAAGCCCAGGATTGATTCTTGGGACAGATTGAAGAAGGAAATGCGCGCCCAATTCCTTCCCAGCAACGCGTCCTGGGTTGCTAGGGACCGTTTGAAGCAGCTAAAGCAAACAGATTCCGTCCATGATTACATTAAGGAATTCACTTCTTTAATGTTGGATATTAAAAACATGTCCAATGAGCACAAATTACACAACTTCATTTCTGGGATGCAAGCTTGGGCCCAAAACGAACTGAGGAGGCAGAACGTGAAGGACATCCCCAGGGGGAGTGAAAGAAGGAAACACGGAAGGAAGGCATCAACAAGGGCAAGGCTGTGGCTGATGCTAGAAATTCAAAGGGCAAGAAGAACTCAGCAACTGACAAAGGTTGCTGGACTTGCGGAGGGCATCACATGGCCAAGAATTGTCCAAATCGTGAAAGGGTCAACGCCATGCTTGCTGGGAATGCAGGCACGAACGAAGATGGTGCAGTGGTTGCTGCCTTGGCAAACCCAATGGGTTTACTCTTAAATAACCAGATTTCATTAGTAAACGCGGTGGGGGAGCCATCAACGAACCCCCATTCTTTGTTACTGCACATTGAAGTGAAAGTGGAAGGCAAGGTGTTGGTGGCAATGGTGGATACCGGAGCTACCCACACCTTCATTGATATCAAAATTGCTGCCAAGTTCGGGCTAAAGAGGACGAAGTGTCCGACTACATGAAGACTGTAAAGCAGGTTGCCCAACGCATCGAAGGCATGGCCTACGATGTAAAGATATGTCCTGGACCGTGGGAAGGTAAACACAGTATGATAGTTATCCCGCTGGGGGAGTTTGATTCGATTCTTGGGATAGACTTACTAAGAAAGAACTGCTTCGTTCCAATGCCCCAACTGGACGAGTACTGGTGATGCGAGATCACATGGCGGGGATCATTAAGGCTGTTCATCCACATGGCGAGGCCATGAAACAAAGTAAGTGCAAGAATCCCCTTGTTTCTGCTATATCAACTGAAAAGGGTCTGAAAAAGGGTGAGGACACTTTTCTTGCTGCCTTGATTGAAATCAGACATGACGTAAGTGTGAAGGTGCCTGACTGTGTGGCGCAAGCTTTGGGTGAGTTCAAAGATGTCATGCCACCGGAACTGCCCAAAACATTACCGCAAAGGAGGAATATTGACCACAAAATCAAGTTGCTGCCAGGTTCTGTTGCCCCGGCACAAGCCCCTTATCGGATGGCCCCCAAAGAGTTGATTGAGTTGAGGAAGCAACTGAACGAATTGCTGGAAGCAGGCCTGATTCAACCTTCTAAGGCTCCCTATTGCTGGAAGCAGGATGTGCGTGGATTATAGGGCACTGAACAAAGTGACCGTGAAGAACAAACATCCTGTCCTATTGATGCAAGATCTGCTGGTTCACAAAGCTGGACTTACGGTCTGGGTATTGGCAGGTTCGCAAAGCAGAGGGAGATGAGCCTAAAACTACTTGTGTAACTAGATATGGCTCTTATGAATTTCTTGTAATGCTGTTTGGGCTGACTTATGCCCTGGCTACTTTCTGTAATTTAATGAACAATGTTTTATTCGAGTACCTTGATGACTTCGTAGTAGTGTACTTAGATGACATTATCATTTATAGTCGTTCATTGGATGAACATGTAAACCATCTAAGGTTGGTACTGCGCCGATTGCGGGAGTATCAACTTAGGTGAAGATGGAAAAGTGCGAGTCTACACAGCAGGAAATCAAATTTCTTGGGCACTTGGTCGGTCAGAACCAAGTGAAGCTGGATCCAACACGCCCCTAACAGCTTTTTCGGAAGTATCAGTGTGTAACTCAAAGTCAGGCAACTTCAATATGAGTTCGGAAGCAATATCATTCTTCAGTAAATTGAATGCCCCATCACATTTTTCTGTCCAAGCCCATACCACGTCCTTCTTCAACAAGTGCGTCAGAACAGCAACCTTCTTTGAATATCTCGCAATGAACTTGCGGTAATAGTTTGCCAACCCAAGGAAAGACCTCAAGTCCTTCACATTCCAAGGCACTGGCCAATCAACAATAGCCTGCACCTTTGCTGGATCCATCTTCACTTGGTTATGGCCGACTGTTAGACCCTCAAAGTCGGACGTAGATGAAAGCGGCAAAGGGCCCTGTCAAGGTCTTGTACATTGCCCCTTGACATGGGCAAAACGTGGGTGAAGGCAATGCTGAGTCAAGTGCTTGAGTTGGCAAGACGACTTGACAAATGTCAAAGCCTGACTGACAGGCGTCTGGAAAAGGTGACTGACAGAAGCAAAGGCGTGCACCTGACTGACAGGCATGTATGATGGCAGACTGACAGGAACAGAAGTATGCACTGACAGAAAAGATTGCAGGCCCAGGGCTGCTGCACAGAAATGATTACAGGCAAATGGATGCTGCAACAGGCATGGGAATGGGACAGTGTGCGTGGCACAATTGTCAACTGGGCAGATTGACAGCATGTGAAGTAGCTGGCACATGCAAAAAACGGCCCCCCCCTTTGTAAATGAGTTGTATCTGCCCAGGCAGAATTTGTATATATATAGGAGTTTGAATAAGGCATAGGCAGCAAGTTGTAAAAGACTCCAAACTCGTGATTCTTTTGTATTATCTGAGAGATAAATAAAAGTTGGGCATTTGCCCGTAAACATTGTGTGCGTTTCCTTGTGTGCTTACTTCTAATTTATCACCTAAGTGCAAAACAGGTGTGCGTGTAGGCTGAAGTTGGGTCAGCTAACTGCCGAACAGTGGTGACAAAGAAAAAAATCACCCCTGTCTCAATTGGTATCAGAGCCGTGCTACACTAATTGTAAACGATGGCTGGCGGAAATCATGCACTCAATGAATTACGTGACTGGACAACTGCCTTGGAGGCACTTGTGGGATCAGCAGAGGATGTGGGGGACGTGACTTTTTTAGTCACCTGCATTCATGGCCTAAACATGGAACTTGCCAAGTTCCGTGAAATGATGCTCTTAAAAACACAAGCATTGATGAGTTCCGTCAAGAAATCTCTGCTCAGATCGAGGATCTGAAAAGGGAAAATGAAAATTTGAACTTGGAAGTACGGGTGCTGCGCAGGGCCTTGGCAAATACTGGCCAAACCTACGAAGCTGAATGTTCCAAGCTGAAAATTCCGGAGCCTAAAGCCTTCACAGAAACGCGGGCGGCTAAGGAATTGGAAAATTTTCTATGGGATATGGAACAATACTTTGCAACTGCTCGAATCGCCGAGGTCGATAAGTTAAGTATAACCACCATGTACTTAAATGGTGATGCTAAATTATGGTGGAGGACCAGAGACACTGATGATATTAGTGCTGGAAGGCCCAGGATCGATTCTTGGGACAGACTGAAGAAGGAAATACGTGATCAATTCCTTCCCAGCAACGCGTCTTGGGTTGCGAGGACCGTTTGAAGCAGCTCTAACAAACAGGTTCCGTCCGAGAATACGTTAAGGACCTCCCTAGTGCAATTGCTGCAGCAGACTCGTTGGCGGATTTCCGCTCAACTAGGCTGCCTTTCGAAATTCCTGCTTCTTCAAAGGCAAAGAAGAAGCCTGAGAAGAAGGTGGAGTGGAAGAAGGAAGCGAAAGGAAGGCCTCAACAAGGGCAAGGATGTAGCAGATGCTGGACATCCAAAATGCCAGAAAAACTTAGCAACTGACAAAGGTTGCTGGACTTGTGGCGGGCCTCACATGGCCAAAAGTTGTCCGAATCGTGAACAAGTTAATGCCATGCTTGCTGGGAATGCAGGCACGGACGAAGGTGGTTGAAGTGGTTGTTGCCTTGGCAAACCCGTTGGGTTTACTCTTGAACAATCAAATTTCATTAGTAAACGCAATGGGTGAGCCATCAAAGAACCCTCATTCTTTGTTGTTGCATATCGAAGAGAAGGTAGAAGGCTAGGTGTTGGTAGCAATGGTGGATACCGGAGCTACCCACACCTTCATTGACGTGAAAGTTGCTGCCAAGTTTGGACTAAAGTGGAAGAAGAGTCCAAACTATATGAAGACTGTTAACCAAGTTGCCCAACACATCGAAGGCATGGCCGAGGATGGAAAAATGTCTGCTGGAACATGGGAGGGAAAACACAGTCTAATGGTCATTCCGCTGGGGGAATTTGACATGATTCTTGGGATAGATTTCCTATGAAAGAACTGCTTCGTCCCGATGCCCCACCTGGACGGAGTGATGGTGATGCGTGATCAAATGGCGTGGTTCATAAATGTTGTTCATCCTCATGGCGAGGCCATGAAACCAAGTAAGTGCAAGAATCCCCTGATCTCTGCTATATCTATTGAAAGGGGTCTGAAAAAGGGGGAAGACACCTTTCTTGCTGCCCTGATCAAGCTCAAACCAGACGTGAATGTGAAAGTGCCGGACTGTGTGGCACAAGTTTTGGGCGAGTTCAAAGATGTAATGCCGCCAGAACTGCCCAAAACATTACCGCTTAGGAGGGATATTGATCACAAAATAGAGTTACTGCCAGGTTCTGTTGCCCCAGCACAAGCCCCTTATCGAATGGCTCCCAAAGAGCTGGTTGAATTAAAGAAACAACTGAATGAATTGCTGGAGGCAGGCCGAATTCAACCGTCTAAGGCTCCTTATGGTGCTCCTGTTTTATTTCAAAAGAAGCAGGATGGGTCGATGAGGATGTGCGTAGACTACATGGCAATGAACAAGGTGACAGTAAAGAACAAATATCCCATCCCTATGATGCAAGATCTCC